>JAXIVJ010001243.1:80000-110000 GCA_036785665.1 Chirona hameri
TGCGATGCGGTTCCCCGGCAGCAAGAGGTAAGACAGGAATTAAGCCAGCATAGCCGCCGATAAGTAGGATATGTTTCGATTGTTGTTCGAATGTTCGATCAATTCGTTCTCGCCTTGCTCACAACACGTATCCAGAAGCCAGAGTTCAATTATTAAGTGCGTTTCCGCTTCAGTAATTGTAACGTTATGTATCAGAGTTGTGAACGATTTTTGAATCATGGAATTTTAACTTTGGTTGACCGGTTCAAACGTCAGGTAACCCAACACAAAGTATTAATTAGGTTGGGTAGACTCGTCATTTCCAGCCTGTCCGATGAAGATCACTAATGTGAGGGTCATATCACTGATACGGCAGCGATTTGTCCTAAAGTATATCGGCACATACTGTCGCTCAGAGGTGTGCTCTAGGTTGAGGTGGACCACAAATATCGGAAACTGGTAAGTTACCACCAAGGGATTATGCAAAATTATGAATTTCGCAGCCAAGGTTATTTACGGCAGGCGTAAATTCGACAGAGTGTCGGACCTGCGGAGTGACTTGGGCTGGATGACGTGTGAGCAAGCAGCTGTACACGTATCACACGCTCTGCTTACTGCACAAGGTCGTCCAATCTGGCGAACCCGAAGCCCTAGCTAGTGCTGTGTGCACAAACTCATCATTGCGTGAGCGACATACTAGGCAGGATGATCAGTTATATGTGTCCCTATCAAGGACTGAGGGTGGTAAACGTCGTTTTCGCGTGCGTGCCCCGCGGATGTACAATCGTTGCCGCCCGACGTTCGCCAGAGGTCCATTCGTGGTTTTCGAGGTAGCTTAAAGCGACATCTGCTAAGCAACTCTGGTGACTGAGACTGGCGAGTTGCTGTCCACTGCGTGCGAATGCCTGAGCATCCATGCATGAACATGTCTAATTATCGTGCGTGTGTGTTATTGTTTGGAAGTGTGCGTAATCCCATAGTGTGATCCTCACCTTTCGCTATGCTTTGTGTGTTCCTTTGACGCTGAACGATCATAGCCACTAGTAGTGTGGCTGTTCTAAGAAGTAAATACAAATACAAATAAGTCCCTTGGTCCCGTCACTGACCGCGGGCGCACAGGCATTCCGAATACGGACGGACTGCACTGGGGCATGGGCATCGACAATCGGTAGGTAGGTAACGTGATCCATTTCAGGGCTACTGTCGGAGCGGCGACAGTTCGGTACAGAGTAGTCCGGGTATCATACAGGTACTGTGTAGATTCTCAAAGCACTCACGCACTCAAACTGTCAGTCACGCAGGACAGATCGTGGGAGGGCAGGAGCGCCGGCGCCGCGACCGCACACTGGCGCAGCGCACAAGCAACTGACGCACGCGTAAAATAGTACATACAACATGTGTTGCATGACTTTCGTATATTTTTTTTGGCATCGTGACCTTTTGTGACCTGACCTTGACCTTGATTCATACATCAATAGGTAATTTAAACAAAACATCCCTAGTCAAGTTGCGTTGATTTTCGCTTAAATTAGGAAATGCGTCATTTTGTTGGTCGACTTCAGGCGTTTGGGGGGGGGGGGGGGGGCTTGGCCCTTCCGGCCCACTTGGATGCCAGTGGCCAGAAAAAGCATGTGGGGGGGGGGGGGGGGGGACTCAACATTGTGGGGGGGGGGGGGGGGGGAGGGCCACCACAAAAGTATATAAATCGACACCAATGAGTACAGCTGAACACTGATTTCTAGTTGTTTGTCAGGGAAAATTGGGGGGATTATCCCCCCTGGCTCAAGAATGGGGGGGGGGGGGTAGGACACGTCGCCCCCCCCCCCCACGGTGGAGCCCCTGTCAAAAGCATAGCAGTTGACAAGTATCAGTCGATTAAATCCTTTACACTTGGTACGTCAACACTTTACATAATAAGTGGAGTTTTATAAGTGGAGTTTTTGAGAATAAGTGCTTTTCCAATATTGGAGTTGTGCCTTTGAAAGATGATGGACACCTGACATCAAACGCAAAACGGCAAGCCGAAATACTGAACCAGCCATTTCAATCAGTATTCACAGAAGACAAGACATACACCAGAGAGGAATTCCGGCAAAAATGTGTCATTCGCTCAAACGGATTTTCAACCATCAGCGACATCACTGTCAATGTTCAAGAAGTGAAAAACTGCTGGAAAACCTAAATCCCACCAAGGCAGCTGGACCAGATAATATAAGCACCCGTGTCTTGAAAGAATTAACAAACGAACTGGCTCCTGTCCTCACGCTCATCTTCAACTCATCTCGAAGGAACGGGTCTCTGCCTAATGATTGGAAAAACGCAAACGTAACACCAGTGTTTAAAAAAGGTGATCAGCATGATCCAGCCAATTACCGACCTGTGTCACTTACCTGTGTGTGTTGCAAAATCCTAGAACACATCATCACCAGTACCATCATGACTCACTTAGAAGTCAACAACATCCTGTGCGATCAGCAGCATGGCTTCCGCAAGAAACGGTCCTGTGAAACACAACTGCTGGTGTTTACGGACGAGCTTATCGGTAACCTGTCAAAAGGTCTCCAAACGGACATCCTCACCATGGACTTTGCCAAAGCATTTGATAAGGTCAACCACAACCTTCTGGTTCACAAGCTGGACCAAAACGGGATCCGTGGGATAATTAACCACTGGATAGCCGACTTCCTTCGGGGACGACGCCAGGCGGTTGTAGTGAATGGTGACCGTTCTGACTCCATTCATGTTAAGTCCGGTGTGCCCCAAGGAAGTGTTTTGGGCCCCTGCTTATTCCTTATGTACATCAACGACCTGCCGGAGAGCTTGAAGGCCCGCACACGGCTGTTTGCAGACGACACAGCCGCATACAATGTCGTGTCGTGCGCGGATGATCAGAAATGCCTACAATACGACTTGGATAAGCTGGCCGCGTGGGAGACCAAGTGGAACATTGAGTTCCACCCAAAGAAGTGCACACTTCTCCCCGTGACACGCAATAGTGAGACACTTGGAAGCAGGTATGTGCTGCATGGACATACCTTGGATACAGTCAGCAATGTCAAGTACCTCGGAGTTACGATAAACACGGACCTAACCTGGACAAATCACATAGACAAGATCTGCTCGAAGGCGAACAGAGCATTGGGATTCCTCAAGCGAAATTTGAAGATTAGCTCAAGGAAAATCAAGGAAGTTGCGTATAAGACGTACGTTAGACCTGTTCTGGAGTATGCATGCACCGTTTGGGACCCATATGCACAACAACACATCAACAAAATAGAGTCAATTCAGCGCAGGGCCGCACGCTTTGTGTTTCGCAAATATCAAAGAACGTGCAGCGTCACCAGTATGCTCAGAGATCTTAAATGGACATCACTACAAGAACGGAGGAAGACGGCACGGTTGATCATGCTCTTCAAGATCATACATAACATGGTTTCTGCATCAGACATAAAAAATAAACTTCAGATCCTACCGCAACGCCCCAGGAGAAGTCATGACCAGCAATATCGAGTCTCCTTCGGCAGGACACAGTACTGCCAGTTTGTTTTCTTCTTCTCCCCCGCACGATACGGGAGTGGAATGACTTGCCGCAAGACATTGTCAAAACCAGCTCACTGAGTGCATTTGTCGCAAAATTACGTAGTATTCACTAATTTCTGAACCTTCTACAGACACTTCACTTGACGTAATAATCGACAAGACGATTGTGGTCAATAAATGGTAGATATATGTACATTATATATATGTACATTTGTTACGTCGTGGTACGTTACATTTGGTACGTTACACTTTACATTTGGTACGTCACAAGAAGCCACTATTACACTTACCTATTGCCCAACGGAATTGAAGTAGAAACCTTCATGAAGATGATTGCCTGGTCGTTCTTGCAATGCATCATCATCATGACATTGACATCATCATCATCATCATGACATTGTTAACCCGCGAGGCACTGGGGAGGGGAGGGCTTTTTTAGCCCCCACTGAGGAATATTTAGAATATCTCACGATCTAATGCAGCTATCCACGCTAAACTTTCAGTGCTTGTCCGGGCATCATTTTTACAGATTCTGTGGGATTTTCCCCCAAAATTTCGTCAGATTTTTTCTCTCTCGAGATATAACGAATTTAGTGACGTCACTACACACGATTTTGACGCCAATATCAGCTCAACTTTAAGAGACCATACAGATTCCATATGTTAAGCAAAATGGAATCCGAAAACGTGAAAAGATATCAAATGTCAAGGGCAACATTGTTATTTCGGATTTGAAAAAAAGTTTAGTTTTTGACCCCCAAAATTTCACAAAACGACTTTTAAAAAAAATGACCAGAAAATCAAAATTTGCACAGATATTTCAAAAACCGGAATATATGTCAGATAACTAAACATGAGCAACTACCATACCAAATTTCAAATTGATATGGCCATTTTTGACGGAGTGGTGACATCTAAGGTATGGGTAATTGATGACGTCAAAATTTGAAATTGCGTTTTTGTCTTTTGTTTTAAAAGATATAGAAAAATAAATGGCTGCACTGTATTTGTGAGACAAAACTGATCTATAAAAACGTATTTTTTAATAATATTTATCAATTAAAAATGTTGACCTTATGTGATCGATTTTGACCTATGCTTGGCCTTTACTTCGCGTACATGAAGTCAGGTGGTAAAATGAGTATCACTGTCGAATTCTACGCGTAAAATAGTACATACAACATGTGCTGCATGACTGTCGTATATTTTTTGTCATCGTGACCTTTTGTGACCTGACCTTGACCTTTGCCAACCATCTCCCTTTAGCTGATGCGGAATGTGTATCGTACCTTTGAGAGCAATCTGGGTGATCATGGTTGCAGCCAAAGGCTTTGGATGGAAAGTATGGCACATAAACACAAATCGCTCGATTTTTTATCTTCGACCTGACCTGTGACGTCACCAATGACCTTCAGGTCAACAAAAATGATTTCATGTCGATGAAATTTCTTGGGCTATCGATTGCCGTTTGAGTCAGCGCGATCGTCTTATTGGTTCCGAAGATACAAGTGGGGGCTACCCCCCCACAGTGAGTCGTGTTACAGAAAATACCCCAGTGACTGCCGGGTTAAATGGGTGGAGGTGGAGCGTTAGCGAAAATTTGTTGACCGGGGGGGGGGGGGGGGGGCACGTTAGCAAAAATGTGTTGAGCAGGGGGAGGGGGGGGGGGGGGTAGTGGACCGTCAGCGAAAAGCTGTTGAGCGGGGGGGGGGGGGGAGGTGGGTGGTGCGCCAGCAAAAGCTTGTTGCACAGGGGAGAGGTAACAAATAATGAGTACAACTGAATACTGATTTATAGTTGTTTCAAGTCAGGCAAAATGGGGGGATAATCCCCCTGGCTCAAGAATGGGGGGGGGGGCGTCTCTCCCCCCGTAGTGGAGCCCCTGTGTCTATATGGCTTTCTTGTTAAACAGAGTAACTTACAACTCATCTCTGACGTAGGCGTACTGGTCCATGGCGAGAGCCACGGCGTTGGTGGTGATGATGATCATAGCCGGTATCAGGTACCCGTACATGTAGTACCTGTGCATGTACACAACACTTGTCAAATACATCTGGTCGCATTTACCTCGTATAAAGGTTTTATATACAAGGCAAACTTTAACCAGCAACACTGGGCAAAATATCAGGGAAGCGCTCCGCCCAGAAACGCTTAACATGCTCAATATCGTAGAAACGTTTCTGCATCCAGGACGACAACTCCGCTAAATCCTTTCTAATTCGATGAGTCGTTCGAGTCTTCTACACTAGCAACTATTAGACTCTCTTTTTACACTTGTCTCTCGCCACACCCACGATTCACGACTGTACCCACCTGGTCATCGAGTTGCTCTTGGGCTCGAACACGTGCCGCAGCACCTTGTACAGATGGATACCCTCGACCATGGTCCAGGCGAACACGGCCAGGAAGCAGTAGTGGATGGCCATGCCGACGGCGGTGCAGGCGGCCGGCTCCAGGTACACCAGCCGGCGGTCCATCAGAGTCAGCAGCAGCACCAGGCCGACCGCGTACGTGGCGCACAAGTTACGAGTGATGGTGGTACGCGTACAGTGCAGCGACCTGAGGGCGTCGTCATACAGGCTGTGGGTTCATGGAAATTGTGGTGACTGACAGTCATTGTTTATTGTTTGTTGATTAGATGTTTATTGTTTGTTGATTAGTCTTAAAACAACCACAGGCCGGAGTCCGCTTACGGCTGTAGTCATGGTAACGGAATGGAACTGCTGAAGGCAATCACCAACGACCGGTTGAACTGCCCTGCATCACCTCCGTTCATCATAGGCACGTTTGTGTTGAACTGCCCTGCATCACCTCCGTTCATCATAGGCACGTTTGTGTTGAACTGCCCTGCATCACCTCCGTTCATCATAGGCACGTTTGTGTTGAACTTCCCTGCATCACCTCCGTGCATCATAGACACGTTTGTGTTGAACTGCCCTGCATCACCTCCGTGCATCATAGGCACGTTTGTGTGTGCTCTCTCACCTGTTGAAGGTGAACACGATCCAGGTGATGACAAGTCCGATGAGAGACAGCGACCCCAGCACCCAGGTCAGGATGTTCAGCGATTGCGGGGTGCCCTGCGGAAAACAGCCGTAACGATCGTCTGCTAGTGATGCCAGGTACCTACACATCGTACTGTTCTGGCTAAATATAATGCAAACCGTAACTATTGTAGGCGTATGACACCTGGAAGCCTAGGCCGTGAGACTAAATTCAATCATTCACCATACACATCGTCGTGAAATAGTGCTTACCTCTTCCCAGCACGCAATATGGTGGAGATATTTTGAGTTCTCGCCTACGAAGGAAGTTACACCTAATTAAATAGCTATACAAAATCAGCCCATGCTGGGAATGATCAAGCTGAACAATCTGGAGATCCAACTAAGGTGCCCCGATTATCATGACTCTGTATGCTGAAGCATTGTCGATAATATTATCCGGCCGTGAGAAGATTCCCAGTCCAAATGTTGTCAGTTAAGCTGGGTTTACAATTATGACGGAGCACTGACCACGTAGTCGTGGTAGTCCATGAGAATGGCGAAGCTGGTGAGATGGGAGCAGACACAGGAGGCGTGGTGTTTGCTGGAGTTGCCCTTCTCAAGTCGGCACCCATCCGTACTCCATTCACTGCGGGAACAAGCCAGAGCGGGAGTCTCATTCCGGCTCCCGGCTGATTGACGTGCAGTCACTCTTGTGTTAACTCAAATTGTCACCGTTTACCATACAAGCCATGACCGTTGTATTCATGAAAACGCCAGGATAACGTTTTCTTCAAGCGGTTACCATTACTCGTGCAAATACATACAGTTCAATCAAATTTGTCATATCAGACACGAAGCTGGGCTTCAAGATCACTCGGCTTTGAATGAACTATAAAGCATGTATTAGATAAAACAAAGTCAAGCGTTTGAGGCGATCGGGAATATGTGGCTCGGGTGGGACAATGACCGAAAACGATAAAGACGTGGTATCTCGCAACATCCCCTTACTCGAGTCATTGTTTGTCACCTGAGTGTGTCATTCCAGTAGGCGCAGGCCGCAGTGCCCCGCACCGCCGAGGGCTCCTCTCCGGGGTGTAGGTGGCGCCACACGTCCCTCTGCGACGGCTCCCGCTCGGTGAGTGCGTACTGCAGCTGCATCCGCGCCCCCTGCCCGGGCAGCTGCACCCGCCGGCCGACACCGCCCAGAGAGAAACTCAGCACCGGGGAGTTCAGCCGCTTCCCGGCGTCGCCCATACTGTCGGCACAGAGACAGACCGATGTCACCTATACTGAGGGGATATAGACGGAGATACTAACAGGCGTCACCCACACTAATGGTAGAGATAGTAGAGTGTGTCGGTAACACTGGCAGAAGTATTGATGCTTATGCTGGTGCGGGATAAAGTTCAATAGAAGGGCAACCGGGGCAGCTCCTATAATACATTTGTTTCCATATACGCCTTGCCCTGACTCAGGCCTGAACAGTTGTCAAACAGCTCCACTGTCATTTGTCGGCGGCGAGCGATAAACTGCTGATTGCAGGCTGATTCTGCCATGCAGGTTTTCGGCAAGCATCACCACCGCGGCAGAGATTGAACGGCGAACACTGAACACCCACCGGGGCCCGGCTCTCGGTAGCCGCGCCACAGCTATATCAGTTATCAGACGCTGAACACACAGCCACCGCACGGCGCACACAGCCGGCGCCCGCTATCGCTCATATATGACGCCGTTTTTTGTGAATTACTCATAAATTTCATTATCTTTCGCGGAGTCGATCACATTTTCCGACGTCATAAATATGTTTGTGCGGATATATGTCTATCAGTGGAGAGGTGACGGCACATAAGCTTGAGCGTCATCTCGAAATCACTCTTATCGAAAGTAGTGCTGTTGGTACAACAGCACGCGTGCAATGGACGTGGATGTGGATTTAACTATCACTTACAGCAACGTGCACATACGCACATGAAGCTTAATAAATGTAGATGAGAATAGTTGATAAATTGCAAGCTCACCTGTTGTTGGCCGGTGACAGGAGGAGCGCCATCACCTCGGAGCGGTACAACAGGCCCCACCTGCGTCATTCTGTCCGCCTCCAGCTCCTCTGCCTGCCGGCTGTACCCCTCCGGCAGGCGGATCCAGCACGCAGCCTCCGCCGACAGAGGGAACCGGAAACTGCCCTTGTAGTTCCTGTGCGAAGGGGAGATAACTGGTGCTGACCTTTGTCGCATTTAAATATCGAGCAGGCGCCAACCGATTTCGAAGTTTCTTGTTACGTAGCCATATCGTTAAATGTGTTAACTTGAACCGGATCAGACCGTTCCCGTCCCGTTCCCCATTCCCGTTCCCGTTCCCGTTCCCGTTCCCGTTCCCGTTCCCGTTCCCGTTCCCGTTCCCGTTCCCGTTCCCGTTCCCGTTTCCCGTTCCCTGTTCCCGTCCCGTCCCGTTCCCGTCTCGTTCCCGTCCCGTTCCTGTCCCGTTCCCGTCCCGTTCCCGTCCCGTTCCCGTCCCGTTCCCGTCCCGTTCCCGTCCCGTTCCCGTCCCGTTCCCGTCCCGTTCCCGTCCCGTTCCCGTCCCGTTCCCGTCCCGTTCCCGTCCCGTTCCCGTCCCGTTCCCGTCCCGTTCCCGTCCCGTTCCCGTCCCGTTCCTGTCCCGTTCCCGTCCCGTTCCCGTCCCGTTCCCGTCCCGTTCCGTTCCCGTCCCGTTCCCGTCCCGTTCCCGTCCCGTTCCCGTCCCGTTCCCGTCCCGTTCCCGTCCCGTTCCCGTCCCGTTCCCGTCCCGTTCCCGTCCCGTTCCCGTCCCGTTCCCGCCCCGTTCCCGCCCCGTTCCTGTTCCGTTCCCGTCCCGTTCCCGTCCCGTTCCCGTCCCGTTCCCGTCCCGTTCCCGTCCCGTTCCCGTCCCGTTCCGTTCCCGTCCCATTCCCGTCCCGTTCCCGTCCCGTTCCCGTCCCGTTCCCATCCCGTTCCCGTCCCGTTCCCGGCCCGTTCCCGTCCCGTTCCCGTCCCGTTCCCGTCCCGTTCCCGTCCCGTTCCAAGCGGCTGAGGTGGACTGACCTGTCCACGGAGCTGGCTGACAGCACCAAAGAGGGCTGGGCGGCCTCTATGACGTCATCACCAACCTGTCCACGGAGCTGGCTGACAGCACCAGAGAGGGCTGGGCGGCCTCTATGACGTCATCACCAACCTGTCCACGGAGCTGGCTGACAGCACCAGAGAGGGCTGGAAGGTCTCTAGGACGTCATCAGTGCCGGCCACCGCCGTGCTGTTGGCCAACAGGAAGCCAGCGGCTTCTGTGCTGCTCATCAGCTTACTAGAGGTCTGTTCCCTCTGACTCTGGAGCCGGGGTCAGCCGGGGTCAGCCGGGGTCATCCGTGGTCAGCCGGGATCAGCCGGGGTCAGCCGGGGTCAGCCGGGGTCAGCCGGGATCAGCCGGGGTCAGCCGGGGTCAGCCGGGGTACAGGTCAGCGTCAGGTAATGGTGCTGCTGAGCCACTCATGGTACTAGAGGTCTGTTCACTCTGACTCTGGCGCCGGGGTCAGCCGGGGTCAGCCGGGGTACAGGTCAGCGTCAGGTAATACTTCTGCTGGTCCACTCATGGTACTGGTTATCGGTACAGACAATGCATTCAACTGTTGACATATTTATATGTTTTCTGCTCTCCGTAGTTGCTGTCAGCGGCGGCGACACTGGGGGGGGGGGGGGGGGGGGGGCACAGGAGGGGCAGTCGCCCCCTGTCGTCGGGCAGGAAGGGGAAACATACATTTTGTGTCCCTGTCATTTAGGGAGGCCCCTCCATGCTTCAAAGAGGCCCCATATCGCAGGCCCCATCGCGGAGGTCACAGGTACCCCTGAAAGCCAGAGGGGGGTCTTATGGAGATCAGAGGGGTCTTGGAAGGCCAGAGGAGGCCATCTGGAAGTCAGAGGGGAGGTCAGAGGTGGGCACCTGGGGGTCAGAGGGGTCCTTTGGAGGTCAGAAAGGCCACCGATGGCCAGAGGGGGCCTTCTGGAAGCCAGATAGGCCCTTGGAGGTCAAAGGCCAGGGGTCCCCTGCAAGGGCGTAGGCAAAGGGGGGGGGGGGAGGGGGCCATGGCACCCTTGGAGGCCAGGCGGGCCCCTCTGGTGACCGAGTGAGGGCCCCCTGGGGCCGAAGGCCCCATTGTTTTGGATGGTGTCCGGCGCCCGCGAAACGCCTTACGTCGCATAGAAGAACGCCCACGAACCTAAAAAATCGTAACACGAATAAATAACAGCACTTGCTTGTCTGTTAAAGGCATGTATATGTCATTATCATCATCAACATGTTTATTGTTTTATAACATATTTATATGGTACACATAAGGTAGAGTTGGCGCAAAAGCTGGGGAGTTTGACTCTAGGCGCCAACTCTAACACATATCAGATACCTAATAAATCGACCGCCGCCGTATCGCCGGTCATCGCGCGCAGCAGATCATACACCGCGCGCCCCGCCGGAGGAGCGGACCCACCAGAGCCTGCACAGGACTACGATTTAATAAACACCAGTGAATCTGTGAGAGTTTTGCAAGTAGTTTTGGAAGTGACGGGCTACCGCGCGGCCGCCGCCGCTACCGAGACTCGTTCCGTGCAACAGCTGATTTGTGATTGGATGGATCTGGACTCCTGCGTGAATGTAAAAGGGCCCAGACAGTGTGGAGATGGCCCTCTACCAGCTTTTAAAGGGCCCTGCCGATCTGCAAATAGCCCCCTGCCGGCATTTAGAGGGCACTTGTCGGTTGAAGAGGGCCCTCTGCCGGCATTTATAGGGCCCTGCAGATCTGTAGAGGGTCCCTGCCGATCTGGAGAGGGCCCTCTGCCGGCCTTTAGAGGGCCCTGCCGATCTGTAGATCGACCTGCCAATATGTAGAGGGCCTCTGTCGGCATTTAGAGGGCCCTGCCGACCTGTAGAGGGCCCTTCTAGTCTTTCAGGTCCCTTCCGGCTTCTAGAGGGCCCTGCCGGCCTTTAGAGGACCCTTCCGGCCTTTAGAGGGCCCTTCCGTCCTTTAGAGGGCCCTGCCGATCTGTAGATCGCCCTGCCAATCTGCAGAGGGACTCTGTCGGCATTTAGAGGGCCCTGCCGACCTGTAGAGGGCCCACTTCCGGCCTTCATGGGCCCTGCCGATCTGCAGTGTCCCAGCCAATCTGTAAAGGGCCCTCTGCTGGCCTTAAGAGAGCCCTGCCGATCTGTAGAGGGCCCTCTGTCGGCCTTTAGAGGGCCCTGCCGATCTGCAGATGGTCATCTGCCGGTCTTAAGAGGCCCCTGCCGATCTGTAGACGGCCTATGCTGTCCTTTAGAGGGTCCTGTGGTGGTAGAGGTAGTCTGCCGGTCGAGCGCCGGTGAGGCTCTCGGAGGAAGACCAGTCAAATTTCTCATTGTTTTTCAGTGTATGCTAGTAACGTCTGAGAGGAGTACAAGGCTTTGACAGTGTACGAGTATTTACCCGGCATTGGATTGGGTCTCAGCCGAACGCCATTGGCTGGGGTGGCGTTTTTCGCCCCCTGGTTATCTTCCGAACCAATAACCGCAGCGTCGACCTGCAGAGGTGGCCAATGGTCTCGTCTGGACACACATCCGGACAAAGACGTTAGCCCGTACTTTCCTGAGCGACCCCCCAGTGGAAATCTTGATCCTTCTACGATTTTGAATTAGAAGCGCCTCGACGAGACAAACACGATGGCGTAGCAAATAGTGAATTATTTTCATTAGGTAAAAAGTGATTTACGTAAAACTTTTGCCAAAAACAGTTATTGTTTACATTTGATGACCTCTGGAGCCTAAAATATTGACCTGAGCTCAAATTTTAGGACACAGATGGCGATTTAATATTTCAAGAGCTTTCTATTATTTTTCCCCGTTTGTTCTTAGCTACCATAGTTCCCGAAATATTTGGGGGTTTCAGGAGCGAAGTCCTAAAACTGGAAAATATGACCTTTGATGACACTGGTGGCCTCAATATTTACTTGACCTAAAACAAATACAGATATACCTTCCATAGAGTTTCGCTCGAGCTATCTAACGCCGTTTTCCGCTTGTCACTACGTTGCGTGGTTGTCCAGATCTTAGGTGGGGGGGGGGGGGGGGGGAATACCCCCCCCCCCCCCTACCAGGGCGTGTAATTATCAGAGGCCCTCGGCGCGTGTTAAGATATGAATATCGTGTTGTAGAAAACCCTCGTATCACAATGTGGTGTATTGTTTTCAAGAAAATTTATAAGCAAACGGTATACAAAGCTTTCTGTAAATCCTGATATAAGGAGCATGTTATTTCGTTATTTTGTAGAGATTTTGTAACTTCATCGTACATGTGCACAATCGGCATGTACGTTTTGTGTTGTTTCCTCAATCCGAATTGAAGAAGATTCAGGATATTATTTTGATTAACCCGCGCCCCGCTGGAGGTGGCAGAATCTGCCCCCCCCCCCTCCCTGATTTTCTCAATAACTTGAAAACAATGTCGACGTCAACCTTTCTGCACCTTATCACAACATTCTACGTATTATCACAACATTTTAATGACAATGGTAGAGTACTTTGTGAGATAATGACGTTTTAATCACGTCATGTCATGCCATTTTTGGTGGAAAAACAATAAATGTTTCACAAATCGTAAACAATCGAGTTTTGAAGCAAATTGCAAATACAAAACGCTGAAAGAAAGGAAATAACATTATATTGAAAATGGCTGTCGCGGATTTTCGAAATTTTGAGTTTTTTACTTCCAAAAAATAAAAAATAGATTTGTTCGTTGTCGAAAGTTATCTCACAACATACAACATACTGTACTGTTTTAATTATGTGCACCCCCTTTGGCTACGAGGGCTCCTCTAATCCCATCCCCCCTGGGAGAAATCCTGCCTACGCCCCTGGTCCCCTGTAGGTCAGAAGGGGTCCTATGGAGGTCAGAGGTGCCCCTGAAGTCCAGAAGAGGCCCTCTGGAAGCCAGAAGGGAGGCGAGAGGAGCCCTATGGAGGTCAAAGGCCCCTTCTCAAATGGAGGCCCCCTCTCAAATGGAAGCCCCCTAAATTTCGACTTTCCCCCCTGACAAAAATCCGTGGCGCCACCCCTGGACTTTCTGTGAACACTTGAGAAGGTGGCATTTGTAAATAATTTACATGTATTAGAGGCTCAGTGTATCCGCTCAGTAAGCCAGATCAAATAATGATGTATGATCGAGCCTAGCTTTAACCTGGATCATGATGCAACCGGCTTGATATGCGTGAATCTTATTGTTATTGGTGAATTGATTCTTATTGTTGAACCCTAAACTGAGCTTGCAAATTTATTCGCTTAGATTCGAATCTCTTTGATCAGAAAGTAGGTATGCACCTCTAGTCTGTGTGCTGTTATTGACGCCAATGCACTTCATGTGTTAAACAAGATAACGCTTTGTATCATCAGTGTTAGAGCTGACAGTGACATGTGCCAAGATCGCAGGCGGCTTAACCTTTGAATCGGGATTATGACAAGGATCAAGGTGATGCAGCACTCATGTGTGATGCAGCTTGTTGCGTCTAGCTTGCTCCTTTGTTTCTGAGGCTGTTTTGCTCTTGCTTGCTGTTGCGCTTGCTCCTTTGTTTCTGAGCCTGTTTTGTTTATTCAAGTATCAAAAAGCTAAGCAAATATCCCGGGATCTTTTTGAGATCCTGGACCCTGGATCCAAGATCCAAAAAGATCCCGGGCTATTTCACGGTGTACAATTCGATCCACCGGCGGATCCAGGGGGGGGGGGGGCATCAAGAGCAAATGCCCCCCCCCCCGCAGGAATCTGGAGGGAGGGGGTCGCATTCAATACAAGTATGTCTCCCCCCGCGCGTTCCCAATTTATCGTAAAATCGTAAACAATTGTCTTTGCAGCCGTCAAAATCCAGCTATCTACAGTCAAAAACCGGACAAATTTCGCGCCGCTTCCCGGCATGACACAACTTTCGCAATTGCTTTTACAAATTTAGAAAATGGGAAAATGAACTCCATTAAGTGCCTGGCAGAGGCTCTCCTTGGCGGTAATTTCTGGCACTGGCGGATCCAGGTAGGCCATCAGGGGAAAATGCCCCCCACCGGAATATGATAGGGGCATTCAATACCAGTAGGCCCCCGCGCGTTCCCTGCACTGAACGTGAAAAACAATGATCTTAGGAGAAAACTTCATGAAAACGGAAGTTTTTTCTTCTCTCGAGTGATTGAATTTGAAGTTTGTATGTATCCCGTTCTTTCAATGATGGACAAAACAGCGCACCTGATCAATGGCGGCGCCACCATAGGGGCAGGGATGGCAGACTGCCACCCCTGTCGTGATACTGGGGTGGCAAGACAGGGCAGGACATGGCAGGATATGGCGGGACAGGGCAGGGCAGGGCAGGGCAGGGCAGGGCAGGGCATGGCATGGCATGGCAGGGCAGGGCAGGGCAGGGCAGGGCAGGGCAGGGCAGGGCAGGGCAGGGCAGGGCGGGGCGGGGCGGGGCGGGGCGGGGCGGGGCGGGGCGGGGCGGGGCGGGGCGGGGCGGGGCGGGGCGGGGCGGGGCGGGGCGGGGCGGGACAGGGCAGGGCAGGGCAGGGCAGTGCAGGGCAGGGCAGGGCAGGGCAGGGCAGGGCAGGGCAGGACAGGGCAGGGCAGGGCAGGGCAGGGCAGGGCAGGGCAGGGCAGGGCAGGGCAGGGCAGAGGTGGGGCAGGGCAAGACAGATAATGGAGCAGGGGAGGGCAGAGGCAGGGACGACATGGCAGAGGCGGGGAAGGGCAGGGCAGATGCGTAATATTTTAATTAAAAAATACAATATAATTAATGTTAACCCGTGCACAGCCGGGGTTCGCGCCAACTACAACAGACTGTCGGGGGGGGGGGGAGGGGGATTGCCGCCCCCTAAGATCTCGAAAACCACATGGCGTAGCGATAAGCGGAAAACGAAGTTAGATAGCTAGATACAAGCTCTATCGAAAGCATACTGGCCATTTTTTTAGGCCGGTCAATATTGAGGTCACCAGAGTTCACCAAAAGTAAAATGTCGGCTATATATAGCTGTCCTTAGCAAAACCGCATATATCTCGATAACTCAAAGAGGACACACGCACACGGAAAAGGTTCGGAAGATAATTGAATTTGCTGTCACTGGGCTTCCATCATAATTTACCTAAGGTCAATAGTTAAGTCAGCAGAAGCCATCGAACTTCAAATATTCTAAGAAATGCCGAATTATCTTTAAGAAATAACTTTTGACAGGAGCATGATAGAGAAAACGGGTTTCATCATTGCTTTTCTCTCGTCGAGGTACATCGAATGATATATTGAGTGACCTAGTTAGGTCATATACAAAATGACCTAACCTGGTCAGGTCAAAGTCAGATCAAGGTACAATTTGGCATCAATCGATGGGTCTCATCGAGCTAAATACAATGGTGAAACCCCATTGCTCTACCTTGGTTTGGCAAAGAGTTATTGAATAAAAATCGCACGTGACATGGGGTTACCTCATACCTGAGTTCGCCTCGAAGAGGTCAAAGAGAAAGGAAATAGTTCACCTTCAACATTAGTTTTAAACTGAGATAGCAGTTTTGTAGCCCGTGTTGGGAAACCCCTATCCGCAAGTCTTCTTGACTGAAAAGACTATCCAGCCGAATATATTTGATTTTTTTTCTCTCGAAGGAATGCGGTGCTGGCGAAAGAATGTGGTGCTGGATTTAGCCCGGGCAGAGGCTATACCATCAGCCAATGAGCTTGCAGCTGGTGCTAGCAAGCGAACCGCCGGCCGCCGGTTGGCACATCTCTAATGCGAGTCTATCCTTACGCGACTACATTCGAATCTGATTGGCTGAACCATTTTTTTAAATTCGCGTGACGTCAGGACTCTGACATAGAGAGTATGCATACCGTTTTGATAAACAATATTAATATACGGCCTTCTGTCCTGAATCGGCGCGATATAAGGCAATTTTTGACAATATAAAAATAAATTGTATTACAAAATGTAATCAAATCGTGTTTGGAAAATTTTCCAAGGTGAACTATTTCCTTCAAGACAGGGGCCCAGGTGGCTCAGTCGGTAGAGCGTTGGGCTCGGAACCCATGGGTTCCGGGTTGGAGTCTGGCTACTGGCAAGGTCATTCGGTTCCCCTGCTTTGGTCGGCGTGAGAGCCACCGATCATAAATGTCGACAATCGCGTAGTCATAAAGCCCCAATACCACCAGACTTCAAGGAACATAATTGTGGCATTGCACTTCGCACAAGAGTAGTGGATCTAGTGAAGACTGGTCAAATTGAGCAATTTTCCTATGGATTTATATGTGTTTTCATTTTTTTTCCACATTGACTTATAGTGGGGGGCTCACGAGATCGACCTAGCCTTCGATCACCGATATAACAAATTAGAGATATACGAATTGTAGACTTACTTATGACCTTATGAAATCTTGTGAGTTTCAAACCGTTTGGTCAATCACTGTGGCTTTGGCACGACCACAAACTTCCAAAAACTTGCTTGGAGGTGGGGTCACATAACGTGACCTGTTGACCTGACCTGAGATGACCCTCAGGTCAAAAATTTCAAACAATGTGGGTTATTGATGCCCAAACAGTCATGCCAAATTTGGCGGCTCTGCGCGCCGCCGTTTTCCGCTATTCATGAAAATCATCGGGGGGGGGGGGATAATCCGTAAAAATCCGTACCCCTGGCAGTGCACGGGGTAAATTGATTGCTAATCAATATCTAATCGGCGCCTCATTCATCGATTCATGTCGGGCGCCGTCTGCTTGCACGTTTCTTTCACGCGATATGACTCCGTGTATTGCGATGTTTTTTGTCATTTATCTGATATCTGGTTTTATTGTGATAGAAGTTTATCACAAACGCCGTTTGAAAGTAGTGAATGAATGTATTTGGATAAACTTGCATGCCATATAAAGACAAAGCAACAGAAAACACCACCGGTGGACGCATTAGCCGTTTTCACAAATCGTTGGTGCGTTGTATTGCGTTGGTACCATCCGTAAAGTACCACATTCCTAAGGGACCTAACCACATTCCCGAGGAACCTAATCGAAAACGCATGACATACACGGTTTGGGGCGGTGAAATAATTATTTTGTCTTCAAAAACATCAAAATAGCCGAAAAAAGCTGCACATAAACGTCGGATATGACCAATTTAAATACAATCTCGTATTTCGTCTGACAGGCTTCGGCACCGTATGATTAGACGAAATTATACACACGTGTGTATAATTTCGTCTAATCATACGGTGCCGAGGAATTATGTAAGACGAAACGCGTCCACCAGTGGTGTGTTTGCTGTTCCTTTGTCTTTATATGTCATAATTGTCTTGACATTAATAAACTCGCATGCAGGGACGTGGGAACCGTGGGGACAATGGGGGAAAATACCCCCCCCCCCCCCAACTTTGGAGCTGGGGGGCGACCCCCCCCAACTTTGTACGCGTTCATTCGACTCTGTATAAGAACAAGGGCATTGTCACCGGAGTTTCAACGGCGGCGCGGAGCGCCGCAAAATTTTACACAGCTGTTGGGGAATCAATCACCCACACGGCGTGATTTTGTTTTACCTCGAGTCATCTCAGGTCAGGTCACCAGGTCAAGTCAAGTGACTCCACCTCCAAAAAGTTTGCGGTCGTGCCACAGACAAAGTGATTGACCAAACGGTTTGAAACTCACATGATGTCATCAGGTGTCATCAGGTACCTACAATTCGTAGATCTCGATTTTGTTTTATCGGTTTTATCGGTCAGGTCTATTTTGTGACCTTCCCATTATAAGTCAATGAAGAAAAATCAAAAACACGTATAAATCCATAGGAAATTGCTAAATTTGACCAATTATCACCAGATCTACCCACTGGCGGATCCAGAACGGTGGTGTGTGTGGGGGGAGGGGTATGGATGGTTTGGGGCCAAATCCCCAAACGTCTCACACAATACTGAAAACTCATCGGATTTCGCTTGCTTATATGCATTGATAGCTGATTTAAAACATACTTTCCTTAGTAAAAGTTGCTTAGATTTTCTTCTATATCAGGAAATGTGCCAATTTTGCACCGATTTCAGGCGGTGGGGGGGGGGGGGGGGGGGGGGGGGGGGGCATGGCCGCTCCCCCCTCCCCCCCGGATCAGCCAGTGGATCTTCTACTCTTGTCCAAAATGCAAAGCTCTATGTCACATTTCTGTTCTTTTACCTCTACGAGGTCAACTCATGTCACGTATGATTTAGAGCAATGGGGTCCAATGTATTCGGCTTGTGGAGACAAATCAATTGATGTAAGAGTTGACCTTGACCTGACCCTGACCTGGCCTCAGGTCAGGCCAATTTTTGGATATGACCTAACTAGGTCACCCAATATATCATTTGATGCGTCTCGACGAGACAAACACAATAGTGAAATATGTTTTACCTTATCGTGCTTCGGTCAAAAGTTATTCTTTAAAACCAATTTGGCATTTTGTTTTAGAATGTTTCAAATTCAATGGCTTCTGATCACCTAACTACTTACCTTAGGTCAATTTTGATGAACCTTAGTTACAGCAAATTCAATTATCTTTCGAACACTTTTTTCCGCGCGTCGCTAGCTCTTTAATTATTGAGATATAGCCGGTTTTATCAAGGACACTCATATATAGCCGAAATTTGACCTCTGGTGACCTCAATATTGACTTGATCTAAAAATGACCTAAGTACTTTCGATAGAGATTGTCTCGAGCTATCTAACACTGTCTTTTGCTTGTCGCTACATTGCGTGGTTGTTAGATCTTAGGGGGAGGGTCGGAAATCAGCCCCGGTAGTTCGTGGTTGGCGCGAACCCCCGGAAGTGCGTGTGTTAACCCTATTTGTAACAGGCTCCTGGCTACCCCTATTTGTAACCGGGGGGGGGGGGGATTTCGCCCCCCGGAGATCTCGAGATCTACCCGTCCGATTTTCAAAAATGAAACGGTGTTTGGTTCCCCTCAACACGATCTACATTTCTAAATAACAACAAAATCTAAATTTGGGATAGGAGGGCAACAGGGGGGCAAAAACTACACATTTTAGTGGTATTTTTGATCCAACATAGCTTTCATGTTTATCGACCGATTTTAACACAACTAATAGGAATCGATAGAGATTGAATCGGAAATTGATAATTGATGGTGACGTTTGAAAATTCAAAATCATAGGCGTGTGCAAGTCACTCAATATGGGGGTGAAGTAAATGTGTAATAAAACCATTTTTTGATGTTGTTGTTTTGATAAATGAAATGGTATGTGATTGTGACATTAGACAAAACAGTTATACATCATATTTTTTTTGCCATAGGCGGTACCAGGTTAGTGAAAAAGGGAAGTCAAATTGGGAAAAAATATTAACCGCAGACAAGTTGCTACCCAGCACTATAAATATGTTACTGATCGTAGATAGTTCCTTTTTGCATGTTGTGCTTCATCATAGGCGTATCCAGGATCCAAACTGGGGCGGCGCAAGACCTTTTTATAAGTATATTATCCGCTATTATGATACTAACTAGTCAACAGTGACAATTTCACTTACAACTTAACATTGCTTACCCCCCTTTTTACCCTACCTGGACTCGCCTATTATCTTATAATCGTTCGTAGAGTAGCCTGTGGTGCGTGTTTCATCCGAAAACTGCAGTATGTATGTCATTGTACGCCCATGCCTCTTCGTTTCCTTGCAATAATATGACCCCCTTTCTTCCATTCCTGAGCGCGCCTCTGCAAAAAATGTTTTTCCCTTTTCTGGCCTCATATGTGCATATATCATTATAAGCTAAACGTCTATTGCGCCGTTATCGCTGGCATATCGTCATCACCATGCCAGTCACCCCCCCTTTTCATGTGCCTGAACACGCCCCTGAAACTCTATATGTAATAAATTATGCAAATAATGGGAGCAGAAGCTATCTTTTACATCTTGATAGCTATAAATGCCCCTTACATCGCTCTATTGGCTTCCCGCCAAGCATTGAATACTTCCTGGAACCCCCCCCCCCCCTTTCAAGCCCCTGAAACCGCCTCTTCCATGCAATTTTTATAATATTTCATTAAAATCAACTAATTTGCACTTGTTTCAATCACTGTAAACCGATGTAACTCCTTCATACTTGAGGCAGTTAGGAAGAAACCGTGAAGATCGCATTTCCGTATTATCGCCAAATGTCGCCTCCGAACCCACCCAAAACTGTGCCCTGGGACCGCCTCTGTTCAGGTTAGAACTCAAAATTTTGACTCCAAATGCGGTATTCCATTCTATGAAAAGTCCCAAAATTTCATGGGCCTGCTTCCAGCCGTTCTGGAGATATCTGCGAAAAACATGAGGGGGGGGGGGGGGCGGAATCCGACCCCCCCCCCCCCCTTCTCCTGTTACAAATAGGGTTAATAGACCTTAATTTGGCAACAGTTAGCAAAATAACTAACTAACTAGCTAACTAACTAACTAACTTATATATAAGTAGATAAAAAAAATTCTCTGAAAAATGCGTGTGTTCTAATGCTTTGTTTGATATATGTGATGTTTGATATATGTGACTTTGTTTGATATATGTGATATGATAATGTTTGATAGCATCTGCTTGAGTACGACCGTATAACGATAAATTCATACAAATGTACCCGAAACATTGACCATAACGCCGTAAAAAACGGCATAGCATAACTCGGTTCAAGCCAAGCATGGTACTCGTACCAAATGTATGCTAAATGCATGATTTTGCCATGATCAACTTGGTGCGAGCCCGGCACATCACCTAACCAGCTACCTCAGGTTCGGGAGTCAGTCAAGCTCGCCGGTTCTGGATTCAGGCACGGTGAAAGCTCCAGTTCCGCTTCTCCGACTTTGTGTGACCCTAGCACCTACCGGTGTCGCTCCGTCTTCATGTTTACAATCTATTCTCTTTTTTTTTGCTTGTTAGGTGACCCATTTCCTTATATGACCCATTTCCTTAAAGGGAAATAATGACCTTTTTCCACAAAAATGGAGTTAGCACTTGAAATCGCCAGACGAGACCAAAATATATTGTAAATTCATCACATTTTGCATTAAAACTTTCCTACCGAAAGATATTTCAAGTTAAAGTTGATAAGCGTTCCACACTTTTAACGACCGGTACTTGCAAGTACTTTTGGTCCTCATCAAACTGCGGGCTTTTCCCGTATTGTTTTTGTTACGCAATGGAGTGGAAAATATATTGTGCGTTCTGCTTGTTGTGATTATATGCCCGGCGATCTTCTAAAACTAACAGCGATTGGAAAAAGTGGCAATAAAATCGGAAGCTCATCGATGCACATCAACGGCGGCATAGTTAGTGGTTGCGACCCTCAATTTGTGAAAATCGATTCATTTGTTTTCAACATTAGGAGTATTGTATAATTTGTCTGTGGCTGTATATAACACTATGCTTTATATTATCATGAAAAATAATAATTTTCCCCCAAAAAACTAACAAACAATAACACAAAACTGGCAATTAAATCGGAAGCTCATCGATGCACATCGACGGCGACCTATTTAGCGTCGGCGATTTGTTTACAAAGCATTGTCATGCTTCTCGGCGCACTTAACCATTGTGGCGAGTTGTTGCTAGTAGCGCTTTCGTTCTCCATGGCAACCAGGCGTGAGCCAATGAAAAGCCAGAACGTATTCCCTTTCTGGCTTTTGATTGGCTGACGCCTGTTGCCATGGAGAACGAAAGCGTGTGTCCGAGCAGCGCTCAGTTTGATCGGAAATGTCACAGAGCCTCCAAAAATGTCGCAATCGATGTAAACAATGGTAGGGAAGGGCAAATTTGTCAATGACCTTCATGAAGTACACAAGGTACTTGTTTTGTATTTTTCCCAAACTTACAACTTCGAATTTGGGAATAATTTTATTTAATTCTTAAATTTAAATAAAATAATTTTAAAACCATAGCGGTAGCCTAAGAAATTGTTGCTAACAAAATCAAAAGGTCATTATTTCCCTTTAAATATATGACATAGTACATATTATTGGCAATAAGCAGCATTGGGTATGGAAAAGAGCGGTACACGTTGCTTCTCTTCAGTCATAATTTTTGCCGTAGTATTGCCAAAAAGTTCGCCGCCCCCCAACTTCAAAGTAGTTCCCACCCCCTGCTCGCATGTTCCCACCCCCTGCTCGCATGAAGTACACAAGGTACTTGTTTTGTATTTTTCCCAAACTTACAACTTCGAATTTGGGAATTATTTTATTTAATTCTTAAATTTAAATAAAATAATTTTAAAACCATAGCGGTAGCCTAAGAAATTGTTGCTAACAAAATCAAAAGGTCATTATTTCCCTTTAAATATATGACATAGTACATATTATTTGCAATAAGCAGCATTGGGTATGGAAAAGAGCGGTACACGTTGCTTCTCTTCAGTCATAATTTTTGCCGTAGTATTGCCAAAAAGTTCGCCGCCCCCCAACTTCAAAGTGGTTCCCACCCCCTGCTAGCATGTTCAACAATGATTTTGAACATGCATTACGATTACGAAAGAATATCAATTACGAAAATATATACCGAAATAATTATACTTTGTTCCGTCCTTTACCTCGGCTCTACCCATCGCAACATTCAAGCTTTGCCTTACATATAGTTAACAAACGAGTAATAAAGAGTTTCTTACTCGTTTCTTCTACTAATTCCTGTCCAACGTACTGAGTTCCAAGATTATACTTACAGAAGCTATTATTTGCTAATTATAAATTGTCTACCACCTGAAAAAACGCGATACATGTCTACCATTTGAAAAACGCGATACATAATTCATTCATCGTGGGGTGCTAGTAATAATTTATAAGTCCGGTATCAAAATAAAATGTGCTAAAAATATTTGAAGAATTTGCAAAAATAGATATCAGCTAATTAATAACACCAAAATAGGACGAAATATGTTCGGTTTTAATCTTGTTTGTCGCGAGGTTTATAAGCATTGTATGCTTCCGTGGTACTTTTTCCCCCAGTAGACAAACATGCGTACCTACTCAGTCAATTTTGCCACCCCTCGCAAAAAGCCGTGGCGCCGCCCCTGCACCTGATGCAATTCAAGCAGCCCCAGTGACACTTAACCCGCGCCCCGCTGGGGGAGGCAGAATCTGCCCCCTCCCGGATTTTCTCAATAACTTGAAAACTATGATGGATATCAACGTAAAACTTTCATTACCTTATGGTGCATCAATTTGACGTCTTCTCACCAAATTCGAATGCATTTGATATAGTATTGTGGGAGATAATGACGTTTTAATGACGTCATGTTATGTCATTTTTGGTGGAAAACGATGGGTAAATGTTTGAACAATCGTAGAAAATAGAGTTTTGAAGCAAATTGCAAATAAAAACGTAAAAAAGGAAATTACATTCTTTTCAAAATGGCCATCTCGGATTTGCGAATTTTTGTGTTTTTGACCCACCAAAAATAAAAAAATAATATTTTTTCCTCGAAAAAAATCCACAAAATCATTGTTTGTGAATTTGAAAAGTGACTTTCTTAAGCTCGAATACCAAAATAAGGTGACCGGCCCAAATACGCGGAGAAAAAAAATGGGTACCTTTTTGCCACAAAAAGATGCCCCTCCCCCCCCCCCCCCCACCACACACACCACGGAGAGAGTGTGGAGACAGTGTGCACATTCAGCCCCCACCAGTAACGGTTGGCAGCACTCGGGCGTTTGGGCGTTAAAAACCTACTACACCATAGGGTTCCCAGGTTAAATCGATGATTTTCAGACGAGGCTGGCTCGTAACCTGTGATACATATTTTAAATCCGACTTCTGGAACAGATAGCTACCTACAACGTTTTTATTGATCATTTTTCGATATTCCGGGTTTAAAGGGGATAAATAGGCTTGGGGGTTAACAAATGTCGGAACGACCGCTGACCGCTTCCAAATGCTAATACAGGTACTCAAATATACACTACTTCGACTACTACTTCGTAGTAGAATGTAATGATCGCTTCCAAATACTACTAAAGGACGCGGCACTTCCTGTACCCATTACGCCTGCGACCTACATAGAGAGGACGCGGCGCACCCGTGCACCTGCGATGACTAGATAATAGGGCGCGACGCGTCATTCCACCCGTGTACGGTGGCCTAGGAGAGGACGCGGCCTACGGCTACACACTTCCAATGGATATTAAGGTATGGTGATATCGATGGGTATGGTCTCTGATCATACCTGTTTCTTATTATGTTTTTTCCCACATATATGCAAGGACCCTATACCACCTGCACTGGACTGGACTGACCTGCTCCGCGGCCAGCTACTATTTAGATCCTGGTGCTTTTTATAAATATAGTCTATCCCATCCCGATTCCATTAAAACTACTTGCATATGTGTGGTTTTCCCCATTTATTAAATTCAAAAGTGGCCACCGGACTTAGTTAGGATGAGCCGGTCTTTTTGCGCGGTTTAGTTAGGATACCGCTTTCCTCGCGAGGCTAGTAACGTAAGTTAAGGCCATTAACAAAAACTACATGTAATGAAATATACACTACTTCGACTACTACTTCGTATATTTGCTGGAGATTTGCTATTCAATAGGTAAAGATATAATCTATGGAAATACAAGTTATTGATAACAAACAATACCTTTAATTTATTATAGACAAAACAATTACGATACAAATTATATCTATATTACTATTCGATAGGCGTCTGTCTGTCTGTCTGTCTCTCCGGAACGAATTTGACATAGTAAAGCGGCAGTTCTACATTGCAGTACTACATTGCTATAAGCACGTGATGTACGTGACTTTAAAGTTTTCAAACGAGTTTACGGATACTACCGAGTGATGTATAATTCGTACATTTCCGACGCATTTGATACGATAGTTACAGACGGTTTTAGGTTGTGCAGTTTTGGGCGAAGGTTTGTGCTGTAACTAACATTTAGGAGGTGTTAAGAAATATTTTACCGTAAAAAAAACAGTTTACGGATACGAATTTTACATCGCTTCACTCCAGTCGAAAGCCAATCAGATCCGACCACGGATACTACAGCGCCAAGGAGAAGCAACCACGGAATCACTGCGAAACGAAGGTCATCGACATACGGTACGGCATATATCAATGAACATATACGCTAAGCCGGGGTGGAGTTTTCACGAGTTTAACGGGTGTATAACGGGTGCCATAGGTTGTTCCACGGGTATAATGGGTGAGTGCCGGCTATAACGGGGTTATGACGTGTTCCACAGGGGCACCGCGGGTACTCCGGGTGTATGTCGGGCACCGTAGGTTTTTGACGGGTACTTCGGGTGTATGACGGATACAAAAACGTATTATAGGTACGACAGGTGTCACGGGTAGTACGCGTTATCAATCCCTAATTGCTTATCATGGCTTGTACCAACACTTGACACCAGTATTCACCCAGCAGAGTGGACGGGTTAGCACTAGTCTTGTCTAATTCATTTGGGCGTTACATTCCTTCTGTTATACCCGTTGTTCTATTACCCTGTGCACATTGACCCCTCGGTCAGAACTGATAGCCGATAACCGGCTCGCCAGTGACTGCTACGTGGACAGAAACGGACACGATAACTGTCCACATAGCCGACCATAACTAGCTCACAAACGAATGTCAAGCTTCTGTGGTCCGACAGTAGACCATGGTAACTGGCTCGTTGACAACTGCCACTTGTCTGACGCGACAGTTTGACCATGTTGGGACTGTCAGGAGTGTCTGACGGCAGTGTGCTGATGTCGGGATTGTCAGGTGTCTGACGGCAGTGTTCTGATGTCGGGGTTGTCAGGTGTCTGACGACAGAGTGCTGATGTCGGGGTTGTCAGGTGTCTGACGGCAGTGTGCTGATATCGGGGTTATCAGGTGTCTGACGACAGTGTACTGATGTCGGGGTTGTCAGGAGTGTCTGACGGCAGTGTGCTGATGCCGGGGTTGTCAGGAGTGCCTGACGGCAGTGTGCTGATGTTGGGACTGTCAAGAGTGTCTGACGGCAGTGTGCTCATGCCGGGGTTGTCAGGTGTCTGACGGCAGTGTGCTGATATCGGGGTTATCAGGTGTCTGACGACAGTGTACTGATGTCGGGGTTGTCAGGAGTGTCTGACGGCAGTGTGCTGATGTCGGGGTTGTCAGGAGTGTCTGACGGCAGTGTTCTGATGTCGGGGTTGTCAGGTGTCTGACGACAGTGTGCTGATGTCGGGGTTGTCAGGAGTGTCTGACGGCAGTGTGCTGATGTCGGGGTTGTCAGGAGTGTCTGACGGCAGAGTGCTGATGTTGGGACTGTCAGGAGTGTCTGACGGCAGTGTGCTGATATCGGGGTTATCAGGTGTCTGACGACAGTGTACTGATGTCGGGGTTGTCAGGAGTGTCTGACGGCAGTGTGCTGATGTCGGGGTTGTCAGGAGTGTCTGACGGCAGAGTGCTGATGTTGGGACTGTCAGGAGTGTCTGACGGCAGTGTGCTGATATCGGGGTTGTCAGGAGTGTCTGACGGCAGTGTGCTGATGTCGGGGTTGTCAGGAGTGTCTGACGGCAGTGTGCTGATGTCGGGGTTGTCAGGAGTGTCTGACGGCAGAGTGCTGATGTTGGGACTGTCAGGAGTGTCTGACGGCAGTGTGCTGATATCGGGGTTGTCAGGAGTGTCTGACGGCAGTGTGCTGATATCGGGGTTGTCAGGAGTGTCTGACGGCAGTGTGCTGATGCCGGGGTTGTCAGGAGTGTCTGACGGCAGTGTGCTGATGTCGGGGTTGTCAGGAGTGTCTGACGGCAGTGTGCTGATGTCGGGGTTGTCAGGAGCGTCTGACGGCAGTGTGCTGATGTTGGGACTGTCAGGAGTGTCTGACGGCAGTGTGCTGATATCGGGGTTATCAGGTGTCTGACGACAGTGTACTGATGTCGGGGTTGTCAGGAGTGTCTGACGGCAGTGTGCTGATGTCGGGGTTGTCAGGAGTGTCTGACGGCAGAGTGCTGATGTTGGGACTGTCAGGAGTGTCTGACGGCAGTGTGCTGATATCGGGGTTGTCAGGAGTGTCTGACGGCAGTGTGCTGATATCGGGGTTGTCAGGAGTGTCTGACGGCAGTGTGCTGATGCCGGGGTTGTCAGGAGTGTCTGACGGCAGTGTGCTGATGTCGGGGTTGTCAGGAGTGTCTGACGGCAGTGTGCTGATGTCGGGGTTGTCAGGAGCGTCTGACGGCAGTGTGCTGATGTCGGGGTTGTCAGGAGTCTGACGGCAGAGTGCTGATGTCGGGGTTGTCAGGAGTGTCTGACGGCAGTGTGCTGATATCGGGGTTGTCAGGAGTGTCTGACGGCAGTGTGCTGATGTCGGGGTTGTCAGGAGCGTCTGACGGCAGTGGGCTGATGTCGGGGTTGTCAGGAGTGTCTGACGGCAGTGTGCTGATGTCGGGGTTGTCAGGAGTGTCTGACGGCAGTGTGCTGATGTCGGGGTTGTCAGGAGCGTCTGACGGCAGTGTGCTGATATCGGGGTTGTCAGGAGTGTCTGACGGCAGTGTGCTGATATCGGGGTTGTCAGGAGTGTCTGACGGCAGTGTGCTGATGTCGGGGTTGTCAGGAGCGTCTAACGGCAGTGTGCTGATATCGGGGTTGTCAGGAGTGTCTGACGGCAGTGTGCTGATATCGGGGTTGTCAGGAGTGTCTGACGGCAGTGTGCTGATGTCGGGGTTGTCAGGAGTGTCTGACGGCAGTGTGCTGATGTCGGGGTTGTCAGGAGTGTCTGACGGCAGTGTGCTGATGTCGGGGTTGTCAGGAGTGTCTGACGGCAGTGTGCTGATGTCGGGGTTGTCGGGTGTCTGACGGCAGTGTGCTGATGTCGGGGTTGTCAGGAGTGTCTGACGGCAGTGTGCTGATATCGGGGTTGTCAGGAGTGTCTGACGGCAGTGTGCTGATGTCGGGGTTGTCAGGAGTGTCTGACGGCAGTGTGCTGATGTCGGGGTTGTCAGGAGCGTCTGACGGCAGTGTGCTGATGTCGGGGTTGTCAGGAGTGTCTGACGGCAGTGTGCTGATGTCGGGGTTGTCAGGAGCGTCTGACGGCAGTGTGCTGATGTCGGGGTTGTCAGGTGTCTGACGGCAGTGTGCTGATATCGGGGTTGTCAGGTGTCTGACGGCAGTGTGCTGATATCGGGGTTGTCAGGAGTGTCTGACGGCAGTGTGCTGATGTCGGGGTTGTCAGGAGTGTCTGACGGCAGTGTGCTGATATTGGGACTGTCAGGAGTGTCTGACGGCAGTGTGCTGATGTCGGGGTTGTCAGGAGTGTCTGACGACAGTGTGCTGATGTCGGGGTTGTCAGGAGTGTCTGACGGCAGAGTGCTGATGTTGGGACTGTCAGGAGTGTCTGACGGCAGTGTGCTGATGTTGGGACTGTCAGGAGTGTCTGACGGCAGAGTGCTGATGTTGGGACTGTCAGGAGTGTCTGACGGCAGTGTACTGATGTCGGGGTTGTCAGGAGTGTCTGACGGCAGTGTTCTGATGTCGGGGTTGTCAGGTGTCTGACGACAGTGTGCTGATGTCGGGGTTGTCAGGAGTGTCTGACGGCAGAGTGCTGATGTTGGGACTGTCAGGAGTGTCTGACGGCAGTGTACTGATGTCGGGGTTGTCAGGAGTGTCTGACGGCAGTGTTCTGATGTCGGGGTTGTCAGGTGTCTGACGGCAGTGTGCTGATGTCGGGGTTGTCAGGAGTGTCTGACGGCAGTGTGCTGATGTCGGGGTTGTCAGGTGTCTGACGGCAGTGTGCTGATGTCGGGGTTGTCAGGAGTGTCTGACGGCAGTGTTCTGATGTCGGGGTTGTCAGGAGTGTCTGACGGCAGTGTGCTGATGTCGGGGTTGTCAGGTGTCTGACGGCAGTGTACTGATGTCGGGGTTGTCAGGAGTGTCTGACGGCAGTGTTCTGATGTCGGGGTTGTCAGGAGTGTCTGACGGCAGTGTGCTGATGTCGGGGTTGTCAGGTGTCTGACGGCAGTGTGCTGATGTCGGGGTTGTCAGGAGTGTCTGACGGCAGTGTGCTGATGTCGGGGTTGTCAGGAGTGTCTGACGGCAGTGTGCTGATGTCGGGGTTGTCATGTGTCTGACGGCAGTGTGCTGATGTCGGGGTTGTCAGGAGTGTCTGACGGCAGTGTGCTGATGTCGGGGTTGTCAGGAGTGTCTGACGGCAGTGTGCTGATGTTGGGACTGTCAGGAGTGTCTGACGGCAGTGTGCTGATGTCGGGGTTGTCAGGAGTGTCTGACGGCAGTGTTCTGATGTCGGGGTTGTCAGGTGTCTGACGGCAGTGTACTGATGTCGGGGTTGTCAGGAGTGTCTGACGGCAGTGTGCTGATGTCGGGGTTATCAGGAGTGTCTGACGGCAGTGTGCTGATGTCGGGGTTGTCAGGAGTGTCTGACGGCAGTGTGCTGATGTTGGGACTGTCAGGAGTGTCTGACGGCAGTGTGCTGATATCGGGGTTGTCAGGAGTGTCTGACGGCAGTGTGCTGATGTCGGGGTTGTCAGGAGTGTCTGACGGC
>JAXIVJ010001243.1:115000-146365 GCA_036785665.1 Chirona hameri
GGGGCGCAGCCAGAATTTTGCAACGGGGGGGGGGGGCTGACCGAAGAGGACCCTTAGCATTGCCCCCCAACCCCAAACAAAACTTTAATTTGCTTAGTTCCACTTCATTTGAGGCCACTCCCACTGCATGTGACACTCTTCGGCCCATAAGCATTGGTTAAGCCAAGGTTTTAAAGCTGGGGGAGGACTCGATGTTAACCTCTCCAGACTTAAGATTCCCGGGCCTGAGAACTGAGATGGGACTTTTCTGGACCTGAGATGCTCGCTTTCTGAAGCTAATTTCGGTTTTATCAGGCCTGAAATGGGCCCTTTCTGATCCCACGATGGGCCCCTTTCAGATCCGAGATGGGCCCCTCTAAGCCGCGACGGGGGTGCGTTAGCCCCAATAGCACCCCCTGGCTGCGCCCCTGTCACGAAGTAATGGACGTTCGGCTTCACTGCCAATTATCATCATATGGTTGCTTCGTTCGGAGTGCTGTTCCCATAGGTTCATATTTTCGTATTCCATGTTATATTGTAGCAGTTAATTGCAAAACAAAACACGCATGGGAAACGAAAAACAGCTGTATCCAGTGCTGCATTATGGCCATTAATCGCAACTTCTAATCCGACAGCGGAACGATTTGCGAATCAACAGGCTGTGATGAAGATGTCCAAGCGATGTACACATTAATATAAAAGCGCAGTGTGTGTAATTTAAAACTATATTAGTATTACCAGCGATATTACAACTATTGGCGGATCCAGAACGGTGGTTGGGGGGGGGGGGGGGGGGGGGGGGGGGAACGGGTGCTTTTTTGGGGAGGAAATCACACAAAGTCTCACACAATTCTGAAAACTCGTCGGATTTCGCTTGCTTATGCATTGATAGCTGATTTAAAACAAACTTTTGTTAGTAAAAGTTGCTTATATTTTATATATATATATATATATATATATATATATATATATATATATATATATATATATATATATATATATATATATATATATATATATATATATATATATATATGTATATCAGGAAATGTGTCAATTTTGCGCCGATTTCAGGCGGTTTGGGAGGGGAGGGGGCGGTTTGGCAGCTTTAATTCCCCTGGATCCACCAGTGCCTACAACAGTATTAATTAACGTCTTTTTACTGTAAATGCGTTTTAAGCGCATCAATTTATCTTAATAGTAAACGCATACGTAAATTGAAAGTAATCCGACCAGGTTTCACCGTACCTACCGGATGACAAATCGCTCAAAATTCGGCTCGTACATGGCTCCAAGACACGCTCCAGACGCCTAAGTATACCGGACAGCATACCCGTGACAGCCGCTTACCTGAGCCTCCAGAATGTCATCCAGCTGATCCACCGTGTCGACGACGTCCGTGTCGGTGATGTTGGACGCCGAGGTCTTGTTGAGGTCGTCGATGAGGTCATTGATGACGTCATCCGGTGCTGCCGGCTCCGGCTCCGGCTCCGGCGTCGAGGACGGGAGAGCCGTGGTCGTGTGAGAAGAGGTGGTGCTTTCCGGCGTGGTTACTGTAAGCGGCTCCGGCTCCGGCGTCGAGGACGGGAGAGCCGTGGTCGTGGCAGAAGAGGTGGTGCTTTCCGGCGTGGTTACTGTAAGCGGCGTACTCTCAAAACCCACTCTTTGCCTCTTGCCCTCTCACGTTCGATTGTGATACGATGCAGCAATTTCAAGTACCGACAGATGCCACCTGGATTAACTAATTAATAGGAAGATGTGTGCACCAGTAAAACGCCTTTTTGGGCGAGGACCGAGCGGGCGCGGTGTGGCAAAGGCGTTTTACTGACCTATTCAATTGTTCATGATCTCCGTTCTCGAATCCGGCAATAGGGAGTACGTCCTGAGTGCTGCATGCTTCAGCGTATAAATTAATTACCGAGCGGGCGCGAGGCGCCCGTGAGGTTTATCGTCAACTTAGGGTGCGATCGGGAACACGACGAATTCGCCGTAATTACGACGAATTCGTCGGTGATTCGTCGGACGCAGAATATTCGCTCAGTTTGTGTTCGGCAGCACGACGAATCTGCAAACGAGCGAATTCGCCCGACGAATTCGCTCTGTCGGAGCGCGATTTTCCAAACCAGTCGTCGGGAGGGCCAATTTATTTTGCAGTGCGCCATAGCGTCATCTGCAGTATTGCTGTATTGACTGCAGTGTTGCTGAGTACTGACAAAGTTCAAAGTACCGTTAATTCTGAAAACAAAGTAAAATAACCACACAAACCAAGGCCATATAACCACACAAACCATGACACGGCGCAGCAGTGAGAAAACCGGCGGATAATTTTGTTGTTACAGAACGCAACTGACAGCGAATTCGTCGGGGGAGCGAATTCGTTGGAGAGCGAATTCGTAGTGTTGCCGATCGCACCCTTCCTAGACAAATTTGTATTTGACCCGACCCGAACCGGCCCGACCCTGCCCGAACCGGCCATACAGACGTCGAAATGAACACAAATCATTCTTGATCAAAAATGTCAGGGGGGTCGAAGTTTAGTTCCTACTAGATCTGGCAAGACGCCTGTGACGTATGTAAGAGGGCGCCCGAGGGCATGTTTTTGTTGAAGCAATGGGAAATGGAGCGTTTTCTAAATCAAATTTAAAACACTTCTTAAGTGTTTAAAATTATTTTGGAATTATGGGAAATATGACTCAAAAAACATATTTTCCAATAATGTGCTCATTCCCATGTTTTTCACTGTTTTCTCTAGCCCTATCCAGGGTCAAAATGTATAAGGTTCGTCAGACATTCCAACAGTCAGTCGTTCATCTACAGTGTGTAACGTACATACTAATGATGGTTTTCGGTATATTTTCATCAGATTATGAACTCTATTATGATTAGCCTCTCGTTACTTGGAGGGGCAGTTACGGATTTTGAAAACTCAACACACCTTTAACCCCACCCACTATGGTTTTCGAGGAAAGAACAGCGGTGCAGTCAGCGCTGCCCGCCGCCGTTTTTGCCACAGGTGTTTGGGTATCAATCATCGTTTATTCGTATGTCATCCGCAAAACACGGCTTTTCATGACAAGTATCATTTTGCATTGTATCACAGTTACACTATTAAAATAAATCCATATACAAAATTGTCGACACAAAGGCGTTAAAAGCACAAGACAGTCCGTTCTCGCAGAGTTAGCGATCTGCTGTCAGCCCCTCATCCACATACACACTCCCTCATCCACGTACGAACCACCGTCACTGCTCCAGCGTCTCGCACCTCGCCCGGCGCCTCGTTCCATTTGGCCGTTGACCGAAATCTCAACTATCGACGGGCGTGCTCGGTACGGAATCGAGGCATGTGCAGCAGCCCTGCTGCAGAACCTCGGGTTTCTCTGGCGGACACATTCTCGCGGTACGACAGCAAATCTCTCAGACAGATCGGTGCATTATTATCATACAGAAGACGATGTACCATCACCAGGTCTCGCTCGGCAACAAGTTCGTCCACTTTCGGCCATTTCAATTCACGGCATAGGCATCATACGTGTCTGACGACGGCAGCATTTAACAATTCTTGCGCTGTGCTTTATTATGTTTTGTATACGTTTACGTTGTGTTGCCTTGTAGACCCAGACCGTCGCACAATACAATATATGCAAACAAAAACAATGATTCAATGATAAACTTTTTTACTTCTTTTGGCAGTCAGAGCGAAAATTTTGACAGACCGAACAGCGTTGCGTACCATCGTTGCGTCATGATAGAAACATGTTTTTCGAAAGTAAGATTACTGTCCAAAACGACCCCTAGAATTTTCGCACTACCAGATGGGTGAAGCGTTGCATTGCCAAAACGTACTTCGAAATTGTGTCCAAACATCTTTTGTCGAGAAGAAATGAGAACAAGGTCAGATTTGGTTGGATTAATTTTAAGAGTGCTTTCACAAGCCATCGCTGCGCTTTGATCAGCGTTGACTCGATGTCTCGTTGTAGCTCGCACTGTTGGTTGGGGAGGCCACAGTGGATAAATTTCACGTCATCTGCATATAACACCGTCTTGGTGTCACATAAAAACGATGTCAAGTCATTAGTAAAAAGTAAATATAACACTGGTCCCAGAATTGAGCCTTGGACCACGCCGCAAGTGATGGGGACGGTCGTGGAGCCTCCGCGCTGTGCGCAATTTTCCACATTGTGTGCAATCATCCACATTGTGGGAAATGTTTTACCTCGGGTCATCTCAGGTCAGGTCACGTGATTCCACCTCCAAAACGTTTGCGGTCGTGCCACAGCCACAGTTTTAGGCTGAGTGGTTTCTATATTACAGAATTTAACTAGGCCATAAGTACTACAATTCGTTTATCTCAGATATTGTATATCAGTGACCCAAGGTCAGGTAGAACACGTGACTTCCCCCATAAAAGTCAATGACAAAAATTGCAAATGCTTCTTATTCAAGTGATACACATTATATCAGACCAAATCTTTCAAAATCATGCTATTATAGGCCATTCTTGATGACCCAAGCACAATTTTAATCTGTAAGCTCTTCAAAGATATCTGAGGTCATCCGAGGTCACCAACAACAAGTTTTTCCAACAACTTTTGATTAAATAGACAGAGGTTACACGGACACCATTGTGTGTATCTCGTCGAGGCGCTTAAAAAAATGCGCCGTGCGACCCACCTGGGCCGCCATATGACCCTCGGATGACCTCGGATGACCCTGCTGAACTGAGGACAAAAAATAGTTTGACTTAAACCAATTGCAAAAATAATTGTACAACAATTGTAGCGCTCTGAGGAGATACACACGATGAAAAGATAAACTGGCCTTTAATAACTTCTTTAACTGTATAACTGATATAACATGACATCTTAATGACTTTTGGAGATGTTTTTAATTCGATTCTGCAGAATCTTGATTCTTGATGAAAGATTGAAAGAAATATGAAAGATTCTTGCCCAAGGACAATGCTAAAATGGGTAATGCTAAAATGAATATCATAGTAAGCTGGCGGTGAAATAAAAATAGCACAATTTATTTTGCAGGAGATGAGCAACAACATTTCACGTTCTGCGCAATATTCCACACTATATATTGGAAAAAGTCACTGGTCACTACTATGCTCTACTCAAAATTCATTACAGGGAATTGAAAATGAAGTGAAGAACTATATATATATATATATATATATATATATATATATATATATATATATATATATATATATATATATATATATATATATATATAATATATATATATATATATATATATATATCTATCTATCTATCTATCTATCTATCTATCTATCTATCTATCTATCTATCTATCTATCTATCTATCTATCTATCTATCTATCTATCTATCTATCTATCTATCTATCTATCTATCTATCTATCTATCTATCTATCTATCTATCTATCTATCTATCTATCTATCTATCTATCTATCTATCTATCTATCTATCTATCTATCTATCTATCTATCTATCTATCTATCTATCTATCTATCTATCTATCTATCTATCTATCTATCTATCTATCTATCTATCTATCTATCTATCTATCTATCTATCTATCTATCTATCTATCTATCTATCTATCTATCTATCTATCTATCTATCTATCTATCTATCTATCTATCTATCTATCTATCTATCTATCTATCTATCTATCTATCTATCTATCTATCTATCTATCTATCTATCTATCTATCTATCTATCTATCTATCTATCTATCTATCTATCTATCTATCTATCTATCTATCTATCTATCTATCTATCTATCTATCTATCTATCTATCTATCTATCTATCTATCTATCTATCTATCTATCTATCTATCTATCTATCTATCTATCTATCTATCTATCTATCTATCTATCTATCTATCTATCTATCTATCTATCTATCTATCTATCTATCTATCTATCTATCTATCTATCTATCTATCTATCTATCTATCTATCTATCTATCTATCTATCTATCTATCTATCTATCTATCTATCTATCTATCTATCTATCTATCTATCTATCTATCTATCTATCTATCTATCTATCTATCTATCTATCTATCTATCTATCTATCTATCTATCTATCTATCTATCTATCTATCTATCTATCTATCTATCTATCTATCTATCTATCTATCTATCTATCTATCTATCTATCTATCTATCTATCTATCTATCTATCTATCTATCTATCTATCTATCTATCTATCTATCTATCTATCTATCTATCTATCTATCTATCTATCTATCTATCTATCTATCTATCTATCTATCTATCTATCTATCTATCTATCTATCTATCTATCTATCTATCTATCTATCTATCTATCTATCTATCTATCTATCTATCTATCTATCTATCTATCTATCTATCTATCTATCTATCTATCTATCTATCTATCTATCTATCTATCTATCTATCTATCTATCTATCTATCTATCTATCTATCTATCTATCTATCTATCTATCTATCTATCTATCTATCTATCTATCTATCTATCTATCTATCTATCTATCTATCTATCTATCTATCTATCTATCTATCTATCTATATATATATATATATATATATATATATATATATATATATATATATATATATATATATATATATATATATATATATATATATATATATATATATATATATATATATATATATATATATATATATATATATATATATATATATATATATATATATATATATATATATATATATATATATATATATATATATATATATATATATATATATATATATATATATATATATATATATATATATATATATATATATATATATATATATATATATATATATATATATATATATATATATATATATAGATAGATAGATAGATAGATAGATAGATAGATAGATATATATATATATATATATATATATATATATATATATATATATATATATATATATATATATATATATATATATATATATATATATATATATATATATATATATATATATATATATATATATATATATATATATATATATATATATATATATATATATATATATATATATATATATATAACATATATTATATATAGCAACTTTGTATATTGAATGTAGCAAGCCATAGGTAAAAGCGAAAAGCGGGCAATGTAAATTGTTATTGTTATTTGTCCCTGGCGCACCAGAATTGTACAATCTGGCAAAAGTAGTCGTGAGAAAAACATTCTATCCTACTACTAAGAATCCTGTACTATATTTTATCTATTCTTCTTTATAACTCAAGAACAGTGATAATGTGAAAACAAAATATTTTGTTGCCGTCATAATTCCCAGTTTGAGTGGCATGGTGACTGGAATTACCACGGTATGGATAAGTTACCACAAGGCAAAGCTTCGTATAATTTCGGTATAAAACTCCGTCCAACCTGGTGTTATAGGGCCTTGAAAAATGGCATTATTAATCTGAGCATTTTTGTATATGCTGAAGCATGCATCCGCTCAGGTCGTACTCCATTTTGGCGGATTCGAGAAAGGAGATCATGCGCAATTTAATAAAACTTAATTTGTATGTTGGCATGCATGGAGGCCAGTCAATTTTTATGGAGGACTAAAAGGACTAAAAAAAAACTATGTGACTTACTACCACGTGCGCTTTCGTACCGCTTCATATTTTAAACCTGTTTTAGCTTTACCAGAGCGCGCCCACTCGGTCATCGCCCAAAAAGGCGTTTACTGCTGCTTAGATTAATATTTGTCTTGTCCGCCCCTGTAGCTCAGTTGGGAGAGCGCCGGACTTCTGACCTCACCAGGTAGTGGCAGCCCGGGCTCGAGTCACTTCGGCGCTCGCTATTTGCCCCTGACTGGGATGGCCTGTGGCCGGTGGCAGCGGTCACACTCAAGGTCAGTTGACGTCAGAGGGTGGAATGGACCGTGTCCAGGTATGTCGGGCACGTAAAACTTTCGCTTCTAAATTCTGCCGGACACCAGTAATTGCTTGATCGGGTGGTGGGGTCAGGGCCTGCGCAACAAGCTATGTTTAGCGCGAGGCCTGACCTCGTAAATCCATCCATTCAAAAACATTCGGACTAAATTTATTATTAAAAAAAAATCATAATGCCCTTTTTGATCAATACATATTTGTGTTCATTTCGACGTTTCCGTGTGCCACGCGCTGTGGTACCACCCCTATCCGATCGTACGATACCAAAATCAAAATTGATTTGATGGTCCTATCCAATGGGGAAAACCCGATCTCAATCGGAGCAGTGGTTGCAAAGTTATTAGCTTCCGAAACGTATGTACGGCCGGTTCGGGCCGGGTCAAATGTAAATTTGTCTAAAAAGTTGACGAGAAACCTCACGGGCGCTTCGCGCCCGCTCGGTAATAACCTTGTGCTCATGTTATGTGAAAAAATAAAGGACAGAATCAAACATATTTTGTTTTCGGCTATGAGCCTTTTTCAGTGGATTGGAGCCCTCTTAAGTGGACACTCCACTTCTTCAGTGGACAATTCACTGAAGAAGGCTCATAGCCGAAAATATATTTTGGATTCTTTTCGATTTTTTCACATAACATCAGCATAATGCTATACATCGTTAATAATTATAATAATGCTCAGATTAACGTTTGATAAAATGGATGAACCAACTTGTCATATTGAAAATACCTGGCGAATTGTATTATGAAAATACTCAGCACCACTTCAATACCAAAATCATTTGGGAACGCCAAACATCCGCTACCGTACGGTACCGTTTGAAGAATATTTATTTGCCGTCTGTTACGTCCTTTTTTCTTTTCACATTGTCAACAAAACTAGCTTATCAAAAATTCAAAACAATTTCGTACCTAGTCATACTTAGTGGAGCAGTGCGTTGCTGTTATATGTGGAAAACGGTTTATTTGTCATTATAATAGCTAAAACAGAACAAATTCATCAATGATCATGTTCCGCTTTAAATCGACTTAAAACAGGCAGCACCATTGTAGGTATGTGGTTCATTGGATTCATTAAACCTGACAAGGTAAACAAAATTCTCCGCATGGAGGACCAATAAGAAGCTCACGCAACAAACACTTTCAAAAACTCCAGTTGAAATTTTTGCAAAATGAAGCCGAAAGGAAATTATGTAGGTCTACAACAAAAACGAGTCCGTCATTTATGCGATACTTAATTGCACTGTCATAAGATGTATTGCATGCATTTGCGATTGGAAGACATATCACTCATATCCTTCGTTTTTGCTTTAACGTATATTTCTTATCGTTGCAATGGATAAAAACAATTTCTCTCGAAATGGCCAAACATATTGGCAATGTTTCACACAGACAATTTTGGGGCCGACCAAGGAAAGAGTCGTGTGGACAAGAAAGTGTCATGTGGTTGCGACATGTGGCCACGAATAGACTGATCTTGCATCTAGCCATCGTACTATCGCTGATGGGGCTGTGTCTGTCCGACTGTCCGGATGAGTGGAAGTCGCACAAGGACTTCTGTTTTCGGTTGACGGAAGACAAGAGTGAGACTTTTAACGTTGCCGAAAGTCTGTGTCGTAAACTCCACCCGTCTGCTCACCTGGCCAGTATCCACAGTGAAGAGGAAAATGATGTGGCGGTGATTGCGACCCGCAACATCACCGCATGGATTGGTTTACAACTAGTCAAAGAGCGGTGGCGTTGGAGCGATCGCACGTATTTTGACCATACCAACTGGCTTGATGACAAGACACCGATTGGCAATGACACATGTGTGCAGTTGACAATGTCAAAAAAGTGGCAAGGTGGCATTTCGTGCAAAAAGAGGAAGAAGGAAGAGGAAGAGAAGGGAGGCGATACAGTGAAAGTTGCAACTAAAGTTAAAGTTAAGCACACACGACCAAAGCGCGACAAATATTCTAGCTTTAAGCGCAACGTGCGGGACGCAGACGATAAAGAAAATAAGAAACATAAAAATAAGCATGGTGGTAAAGGCAAAGGCCAACCGTCACTTTGCAAGGTACCGCACATGGAGACATGCGGCGGTCCTGACTGGGTCCGCGCCGGCGAATTCTGCTACAACTTCTCCACACCCGGGCTGGTCAAGAGCTGGACCGACGCTGGCTCTTACTGTCTGCAGATGGACGCCCGGTTCGTGGCAATCTTCAACGCACGTCAAAACGACGTCCTCCGTCGACTGGCTCACCTCGCAGGTTAGTTAAGCTTGTGGCCATGGCTTTTTGCATGATTAATGCTCAAGTCAAGGGTAGTTATGCATTAACTCAGTATGTATGTTTTCAGGTCAGGTCGTGATGAGTCTATGCTTTCATTCTACTTTCAAGGCAGACTCATCCATGCAATTAGCTTTGTTAACAGGTTAGCATATCCCGGGATCGCTAATCAGGATGACGCAACCAACTTTAATCGGCAAGCAGATATTCAATGGACCATCTCTGCTGACCTCACTCTTGCCCCTATAAGTTTTCTTTCCGTGTCGACAGGCAGCATCATATGGCTGGGCCTGATACATACAGACGATGGCTTCCACCGGTGGGCGGACGGCGCCATCATGAGCTACGAAAACTTCGGAAAACACGATAAATACGACCCCGACCACAAGTGCGTCTATCTCGACGACGAGACGGGCCTGTGGCAGCACGAGAAGTGCACCAAGGAGCTCGACTTCGTCTGCATGCGGCCCAAGCTGACGCTGTACGACGCCCGCACGGCCAACAACAGCCGACCGCGCGCCACGGTGGAGATCTGGAGGAGGATCGAAGAGGCGCTGGTACCCGCCCGTGCGCCGGCACGACCGGCAACGACAACGACAACGACGGCGAAGCCGACGCCGCAGCTGCATTCTGAGATGAGGGAGGAGGTAATCGAGGCCTCGGAGAAAATCACGGCCGGAGTCATGACGGACTCGGGAAGAAGCCGCGGGGCGCGCAGATCGTCCCGCCGGGCAGCGGGCCGGCCGAGGAGAAGGATCAGACGGCACACGGGCCACCTGACCCGACCTGGCCTAGACAGCTGCCGAGGCGCTCCGCTGTCTCGGTCTCCGCACTGGGACCCCACCGGCGGGTGAATGAATGTCATGTGCCGGAACCTCCCTGAGGTCAGGCCATTTCTGGTCACGAAGAGGGAAGACGAACTTGCTGAAACCGACACCATCATGCATACACTGGTCCTAGTCTAGCTGCATGTCTACAGCTACAATCTACAATGACCCCAGCTTCAAACAATAACCCGAAGATGTGGTGGAGTAATGTGCAGTTTGACCAGAAATATGTGTATATTGAGTGCATGCCTGATCTGTTGGCAAAAGATGATGACCATGTCTCGGCAATTGTGACAGCTTCCGTGTGACCATGAGAACACCATATTACAATGATCCCAGCTATTTAAGCGCTTGTATTACATCTCAGCCAAATATTTGCCTGGCCGTGCTTCTATAGCTTCCTTATCATTGACACCACTGCAAAATATATTTGCTGAGAGTGTAATTTTTAGAGTAATTAAAACAAAAATTTCAGAAAAAGTTTGGTTTGGATAATAATGTTTCTTAATTTCATGCTGTTTTCAAAATATAGATGCATAAAGGTTAAGTGATTCGGATATATAATTACCTAACCAAACGCATTACAATCTTACAAAATTTCGACCCTCGGCCGCAACCGAGGCTGACGGGCTCCTTGACGGGCACAAGTTGGGCATTGAGAAGTGCGCATTAAGCTGCCACATGACCACGGTATATTGTCAACGTATCGAAAGAACAAAGTAGTCATGCTTTGTAGTTTGATATCATCACGAATCTATGATACCATTCATCGAAAATAAAACCTGCTTTAACCCGCGCGGCGCTGGGGTCTCCATCCGAACGCGCCGCGCTGGGGGGGGGGGGGGGGTAAATTTTACCCCCTCTTATCTCCCGAACCAATAATCGCAGCGAGACGCGCAAGGCGGCGATCGGAAGCTCTCGATGGGAAGATTCTAAGTAATTCTTAAAATTTTATTTAAAAGGTCACATATCAGGTCAGGGTCAGGTCAAAGGTCAAAACCACCTGTTTTCGAGATTATTGGCTGCAGAGACCGGACTATCAACAGCAGCGCGCCGAAACTCTGCCAAAACACTTCTAAATATAAGGAGAGGGTAATGCTTGAGTATGAATATCATACTAAGTACAGGTCAAGGTCAAAGTCAGGTCACAAAAGGTCACACTGTGAAAAAGTAATATGAAACCCATGTGACACATGTCTCATGGGTTATTTCAGACGTAGAATCCAAAAATAATGGTTATTTTGACATTTGACCTCAAGGTCAGGTCAAGATCAGGCAAAAAAGGTCAAATTTTGAAATCCAACATTTGCAATAACCGACACATGTTTACGGTTCAGTTTTGCCACAGCAATCCAATGGTGCAATTTGTTTTTGTGTACGATGTCCAGAAATGTCAAAATGTGCGATTTTTTTAAAATGCGTCCATCACATTGAACACTTATTAGTGTCATTTGGGGGTCAAAAATATAGATATTTGTTTGAAATTTGGAATAGTCACTCATTAGAGATGGTTATCTGACATATCTTCCGGTTTTTTGAAAATTCTTACAATTTTGGATTTGGTAAACTTTGAAAAAAATAAAAACGATTTTTTGCATTTTGGGGATTAGAAAATCAAAATTGTGCAAATCCGAGATAGCCATCTTGTAGAGAATGTCATTTCCTTCCTTTTGACGTGCTTTGTTTGCAATTTGCTTCAATACTCGCTGTTCTATCATCGATCAAAGTTTCGTCCATTTTGGACCGTAAATGGCGTTACATGACGTCACTAAAACGCTATTTTCGCAAAAACTTCTCGCCGATTTTCTCCAAAATTTATCTGAAGACGTCAAATCGATGCCAGATAAGGTACTGAAAGTTTCGCGTCGATATCTAGTGCAGTTTTGAATCTATAGCGAAAACCCGGGAGGGGGGCAAAATTTACCCCCCAGCGCCGCGCGGGTTAAGCGCCTCTTTTGCAAGACTTTTGGCGTTTAAGGAGTCATAGCAACCGAAAACCATCAGTTCCTTAATGCCATAGCAGCCCTTTAACACTCAGTTTATATCATATTTGTTAGTGCCCAATGCCCTTTTCGTCTGCGTCAGTCGGTGGTGAGAGATTACGTTCTGATATACTAGCCGTTTTCACGAAGGATTATTGCGCTGTTAAGATTCTGAAAAGTTTCTGAGAAGTTTTGGTATAAAAATCTTAGTATATTATACATTCCATGAAATAAATGACTGATTTAGACGATATTATTACTATTCAATAGTTATAGAAACATGTATTGAGCTCATAACAAGTTTATGATACAAAATTGGCCGTTTTTAAAAAAATATACGTCTAACTCTAGAGTCCATTTGTTCAGTTTAGCATACCGTCATACTAATTACTAGTTACTAAATCTGGCAGCGTCATAGATCACAGGTCTGTCTGCGCATGCTTAGTGATGGGCCAGCATCGATTCGCCGCCGCTTGCGATCCGCGTGCCGCGCGCACATAGACAAAGCCAAGCCGCACAGGCCGGCCGCCGGATTGGGCCGGATTGGGCGAGTCCGTTGCGGCAAATAGCGTCACACGCCACATAAATTTCAGAACCGTTCTGAAACTTTGACAAGTTTCAGTCGGTGGAGATCTCTGGCATCACAACTGACCTATCAATCTTGCTAATTACCACCAAACCGCAATTTTGTCAACATATTATATATTCTTACCAACATATTACAAAATTCTTAGGGACATTTCAAGCCAAAAATCGCATGTAAAAGTTGTGTAGTTAATGAATGGATCGTCGAACTGAGACTTCTATACCAAAACTTGTTAAAATTTTCTGAACTTTTCAGAATCTGTCAGCGCAATAATCCTTCGTGAAAACGGCTAATGTGTTGTACTTGCAGGGACTTTATTCTCCAGTAGAGCCTGTAGATACCAAGCTCATAAATAATGACATTTTCCCACAAAAATGGAGTTTGCACTTGAAATGGGAAGAAGCACTCAACTTATAAGTAAATACAATCACATTTTGCACAAAATGTCCCTAGACGAAGTTATTTCAAGTTAACCCTATTAGTGGCAGGGGAGGGCAGATTCTGTCCACCCCTCAGGTTTTTCGCAGATATCTCCCGAACGGCTAAGGGCAGACCCATTAAATTTTGCAACTTTTCCTAGAATTGAATTCCACATATGGAGTCAAAATTTGAAGTTCCTGACCTTAACAGAAGCGGTTCCAGGGCCCAGTTTTTGGAGGATTTTTCTGTGACATTTGGCGATAATACGGAGATGCGATCTTCACGGCTTCTTCCCAGGGGTGTGGTTTTATACAAATGATTGTGGGTGCCCAAATTTAAACGACTTGTAAGGTGTACCCCTTCCCCTACTCCCGCTCCAGCAGCCAAACACAAATATTGACGCTGACTATTCATACGTTGACTTCTTGCTGCCTAACACCTTGATCGACTGGAAAACGGAACCGGCCATAATTGCCTGCAGTCAACGTCAACATAGTTTTAGTCCTAAAATATTATAACGCACTATCGCAGAATGTGTAATCCTGACCATTGTCACACCCAGAAGTAAGCAAGTGTACCGTTTACTACAATGTGCAAACGTCATTGTGGCAATGTGCCATGAAGAAAATGTAACACATTAACTTTTCGTCGGACACTTGGACATTTTCCATCACCTTTTGATTTTGTTAATATATATTTTGTTCTTAGCACCATAGTAACCGTGATATCTGGGAGTTTCTTGAGCAAAGTCCTAAACTCAGCAAATTTGACCTTCTATGACCTCTAGTGACCTCAAAATTGACATGAGCCAAACAAATGGCCGAATCGACTATGCATGGTCTTCTTAAGGAAATAGTTCACCTTGGAACGTTTTTTCCAAACACGATTTGATTATATTTTGAAATACAATATATTTTTATATTGTCAAAAATGGCCATACATCGCGCCGATTCAGGACAGAACGCCGTACATTATTCATTTTATCAAAACTTTATACATACTCTCTGAGTCAGAGTCCTGACGTCACGCGAATGAAGAAAATGGTTCAGCCAATCAGATTCAGACTCGCATTCAGACTCGCATTAGAGAAGTGCCAACCGGCGGCCGGCGGTTCGCTTGCTAGCACCAGCTGCAAGCTGATTGGCTCATGGTATAGCCTCTGCCCTGGCTACCGACAGCATCGCATTCTTTCGTCAGCACCGCATTCCTTCGCCAAAAAAAAATCAAATATAATTCGGCTGGAGAGTCTTTTCAGTCAAGAAAACTTGCAGATAAAAGTTTTCCAACACGAGCTACAAAACTGCTATCTCAGTTCAAAACCCATGTTGAAGGTGAACAATTTCCAAGGAGATAATCACCTTTTTCCACAAAAATGGAGTTAGCACCTGAAATCGATAGACGAGACCAAAATATATTGTAAATTCATTGCATTTTGCATTCATTGCATTTTGCATTCATTGCATGATAAGCGTTCCACGCTTATAATCAGCAAGTGCTCGGTAACGAATTCAGTAAATTAGCCTCCCTACGCATTGTTATTTATCATGAAGGTATGCAATATGTTTCCTGCACTCCATCTTTTGGGAATATGTGCCAAGCGTTTATGAACAATCAACAATCATTTGAAAAAGTGCATTGAAATCGTCAGTTTAACAGTGGCCTATTACCTTACTTATTTAGTGTCGGCGATTTGTTTATAAGTGCCCATTCAACAACGTTGAACAGATTGATGCAAAAGCGTCAATCTGTCAACATAAAAAATATTGATGTTGCGCTTTCCAATAGGGGAAGGAAAATACCGATCATTAATTTTCCCAGCTTCCAACCTTGAATGAGGGAATAATATTATTTAATTCTTAAATTTAGATCACATCATTTTAATACCATAACGGTAGCCAAATAAATTGCTGCAAACAAAATCGAAAGGTGATTATCTCCCTTTAACCCTATTCCTTTCAGGCGGCTAGAATTACGTTAAAGGGAGATAATCACTTTTTTTCATTTTGTTAGCAACAATTTATTTGGCTACCGTTATGGTATTAAAATGATGTAATATAAATTTAAGAATTAAATAAAATTATTCCCTAATTTCAAGTTGGAAGTTTGGGATAATTAATGATCGATATTTCCCCTCCACTATTGGAAAGCGCAACAAAGCGGAGCGGAAAGCAAAACAAAGCGCAACAACGCTTTTTTATCAATCTATTCAACGTTGTTGAATGGGAACTTATACACAAATCGCCGACACTAAATAGGTCGCCCTCACCGCCACTGTTAAACTGATGATTTCAATGCACTTTTTTCAAATGATTGTTGATTTTTCATAAAAGTTTGGTACATATTCGCAAAAGATAGAGTGCAGGAAACATATTGCATACCTTCATGATAAATATCAATGCGTAGGGAGGCTAATTTACTGAATTCGTCACCGAGTACTTGCTGATTATAAGCGTGGAACACTTATCAACTATGAATTGAAATATCTATCGGTAGGAATTGTTATATGCAAAATGTAATGAATTTACAATATATTTTGGTCTCGTCTATTGATTTCAGGTGCTAACTCCATTTTTGTGGAAAAAGGTGATTATCTCCCTTTAACGTGCGGGTGGCAGATGCTGCACCCCCCCCCCCCCCAGATATCTCAAGAACCGCTCTGTCGATTTCGATGGGGGAAAACGCTATTCGATTCGTCATGACAAGATTTTTTAGGAGCGCGAAATTATTATTTTAAAAAAAAATTGGGGGGCCAAGGGGCAAAAATTACGAAAATACTGTGTTTTTTGAAAGGTCATTGCGGCCATGTGCTTTGACCGATTTGCATTCCCCAAACGGTTTTGAGCTTCGAATGTACTGGTCTTCAATATACCAGAAGACAAATACCAAAAGAAAAAATCATAGGCGTATTCAGGGAATGTAAAATGGGGTGATTTTCTGATAAATGTGTGCTGTTCGTAATTGTTTGGGACGACATGAACGTCACATGTGGGCATTATTTGCTGTAATTTGTTAAATGTAATATATTACGCATAGGCGGATCCAGGAAACCAAGTGGGGGCACCATGCGATAACGCTTTTTATCATCTTACTAATTTGAAGCTGGATCTAATTTGAGGGAGGGTATCACCTCTCATGTTTGGTACCTGAGTGCGCCTCTGCCAAAAAAGGTACAATACCAGTATGTATGATGCATATTGCATTGCAAATGTTTCTGACGTACTTATTGCACCGCAAACTACGAAGAAAGTCTGCGCAGCACAACCGCATCCGTAACACCCTCCACAAAACAGGAGCCTGGCACCGCCTCTGCTCAGGCGATTTTTTTAATCATTTTGACACAACATGCGCTATTCAATTTTGGGAAAAGTCAGAAAATTTCAAGATGCTAGCTCCAGAAGTTTAGGAGCAGCATGCAAACAAAAACGGAAGGGGCGGAATCTGCCCCCGCAAGGAATAGGGTTAAGAGCTTTCAAATAGGTTTTCCGCGTCTTTCTAGTTTCTAGCCCTGTTAATTTTCGAGCTAGTAGGTGTTCATTTTGACCCTCCACCAGGGCGAAGTTGTCTCAGAGGCCCATCCGGACGTGGGTTAAAAACTTCCCAACATGTTTCCAATGTCACAAATGCCATATAAAGAAGAAAAATATCCAATGGAACAAAACATCTAAACATCAGACAAGTACCTAGGGGGGGGTGGTAGTAATGTTAAGGAAACACTGATTTTAGGATTTATAGAGATTGTCGATTAACAGTGAGCGCCCTAGACACTTTACGTAATGTGTTATCATCGTTTCCAGCATTGACACTTCTTTTTGTGGGTAATTGTTGTATTGAATTTATAAAACGGCATCGACTATGCTTGTGAAACACTTTTTATTGTGGTCGGTATGGTATTACCTCTCAGGTGGTTTTGCCAGATTTAAAAAGATAATGTGCAAGCACTTCTTAAAATGGTGACAAAACAAACCATTTATATACACGAGTCATTCGCATTATTTTTGTTTAAATGTGTTTGCAAGTTTATTTCCAATTTTCAGCGAAGTCGTTTCAATTATTATGAACACTTAATTTAAACTTATAACGCTTCATCCACCAGTGAATCTGCCCCCCTCTCCTACCTACGAAAACCCATCATAATTGCAAATGTATTACGAAGAAGACTGTATTAACGTTTGAGGACGAGGCAAAGACAAAGTTCAAGTGAATACAATACAATACAATACTATGGTGATCGCCAATACTATTCTATGGTGATCGCCAATACTATTCTATGGTGATCGCCAATACTATTCTATGGTGATCGCCAATACTATTCTATGGTGATCGCCAATACTATTCTATGGTGATCGCCAATACTATTCTATGGTGATCGCCGGCCCGGGCTATCCCACAAAATGCAAGGTCTTGCGGAAACACCTAAAAGCTAGTTTGTTTTTATTAGGATGCGTTCGTTCATTTACTTGCTATTAGAGCCCTTCATGGGACACATGTTCAGCCCCCATCCCGTTCCAGCCCATTCAGCCAGACCCAAACCCGTTCCAATCCGAATTGATAATTGATGGAGCTCCCATTCCCACCCGTTTCAGCATACTTCACTTTTGTGGTGCTAAACAATTATATGGTCTGTCCCAAACACGTTCCAACCCGTTACATTTCCCAAAAATTGCCCCATTCCCACCCATTTTCATCCCGTTCCCATTCCCATACGGGATTCCCATTCCATGCAGGCCGAAGGACTCTACTGGCTATACAGCAAAAATGTATTAACCTAGTGCGTTTATGGTCAAAAATTGGAATAGCTTTTACAGTTAAAAAAAAACACTTTCCAAAGCTAAGGTGGTCGGGCCTCCCTCGCCTTCCCCATGATCTATATAGAAGTTAAAGCAAATGCATGTGCATTGACCCCATTGCAAAATTCAGTATGTAATAAAACAAGGTTTGAATGAACAAATATTCAGTTTCTTGACAGGTTATGCCATGACAAAATTTATTGTGTGACTTTCTGAAAGCAAATGTGCAATCCTAACGACTGAGAAGATTTCAATCTGATACTTGGTAAAATAATAGTTGCAATAGTGACAGCTGACGTTCAGCGAAATCATGACCTTGTTTGTTTTTTTAGTTATTTATTCTATACATTTTTTAACATGTTCTTGATTGTGGGTGCCGATGGACTATTATGGATGCCCATTTAAACTTTGTGGGTGCCCTGGCACCCACAAAGAGATAGGAAACCACACCCCTGCTTCTTCCTAACTGCCTGAAGTATAAAGGAGCTACATAGGTTTGCGGTGATTGGAACAAGTGAAAATTAGTTGATTTTAGAGAACTATAATAAATATTGCACGGCAGAGGCGGTTTCAGGGACTTGAAAAGGGGAGGTTTACAGGAAGTTATTTTGCATATATTTTGCCTCCCTTTTTCAGTAACCTGGCACCGCCTATGGATGCAAATATGCTTTATAACTGTTGTATCCGATGTCACAATAGCGCACCATTTCATTAATCGAAAAAAGAGAGAAAAAAGACTGTTATATAAGGCATTTATTTTACCCCCAAATTTAATGACCTGAAAACACCTATGATTTTTTAATTTTCAAAAGTCACCATCATATATCAATTCCCAATTCAATGTCTATCGATTCCCATTAGTTTCGTTGAAATCGGTTGATAAACATGACAGCTGTGTTGGATCACAAATACCTCTAATATTTGTAGTTTTGCCCCCTATTAAAAATTTCGGATTTGTTTTTTTATGAATGTTGATCGTGTTGGGGGGAATCAAATGCTGTTTGATTTTTTTTAATCGAACGGGTAGATCTCGAGATCTCCGGGGGGGGGGGGGCGGAATCCGCCCCCCCCCCTGCCACTAATAGGGGTAGCCAGGAGCCTGCCACTAATAGGGTTAAAGATGATAAGCGTTCCACGTTTAAAACGGTCGGTACTCAGCAAGTACTAGGTAACGATATCACTGTCCGAGCTAAATTTAGCCTTCTACGAATCATTGTTATTTATCATGAAGGTATGTTATATGTTTCCTACACTCTATCTTTTGCGAATATGCACCAAACTGTAATGAACAATCAACAAGCATCTGCAAAGTGCATTGAAATCGGCAGTTTAGTTTGTCCCCGGACGGCGACCTATTTAGTGTTCTCGACTATTTTTTTTTAAATAAATAAATTGGATGTTTTTCCCATAAATTTCCAACATGCAGGTATTCAAGACATTAAAATGCACACATGAAACATTTATCTGAACCGTTTTCCCATAATAAATCCATAAACATTTCAGAAAACTGTGATGCATTCGGCGGATTAACTTAGCCCCTACGACGACGGATTTAGTGTATGCGATTTGTTGAGAGGTAATTCAACGAGAGGTATTCAACGTTGAACAGATTGATCCTAAAGCGTCCTAATAGTGACGTATGTCGCGCTCCTAATAGTGAAGGGAAAACACCGATCATGAATTCCGAAAGAATTATATGTACTTGTTTTTTATTTCCCCCAAAAAATAATTTTCGAAATATAAAAGTTGTGATTTAATTTGTAAACTGAGACTCAATCAATTTAATACCATACAGGCTGCATAATATACTGCAGAAAACAGATCAAAAGGTGAATATTTCCCTTTAACTATGTGTTTTCCATGTGCTCTCGTTTCTACTTTATTACACACATACATACAAATAACAGTTATTGCTGGGGTGTGAGTTCCCCATGCAGTACATGTATACTTACAAGTAGTAGCAGTACCACAATACATGACACTTTTATATGCGCTCCTTGCGTGAATACGTTCCCCTTAATTTCGTAAGGTAGATGTCAAGGACTTTGCCACACAAATATATTAGGTTAACCTCTCATAATTAACTGCTGTTCCGTAAATGACACAAGCCGGTATACCAAGGCGAAAATGGAGACTTCAGCAGATTTTAGTAAACAATCCGAACAAGAAGTGGGGACCATATCCCCACCGGCCCCAGTTTCTACGCCTATGATCTCGTTGTCGCAAGGCCCATTAGTGAGACAACCAGCCGACGAGAGCCGAGCAAACTGTGATTGTCCGAGGCCAAGTAGGGGCGGATGGGAGGACCAATCACAGCGCTGATAAGCAGCGAGTGACCAATCACCGTACCGATAGCTGAGACCGCGTAATAATTTTCCCAGCGACGCAAAGCACGGCAAAGCTGGAATAGTCACCATATCTGTGACTACACTGTGTTGCGCAGCAGTATTGTGCGTTTGGACTTAGGTCCTATTGCTGAGAGCCTGAGACAGCTACAAGTATGACATTTTTGATTGAGTTAGTACAATATTTACCGTACTTACTATACAGCAGCATTCAACCTGATGCCTTTCTGATTGACTTGCAGTGTTGTGACTGGCAACACATTTTTAACTCCCTATCAGTCGATGACAAGTGGCGTGCTTTTCTGTCACGGTTTTTGCCTATTCTAGACAAGCACGCACCGATGAAAACTCGAAGATCCGGAACCCGTCTGCCCCGCCGGTCACGGCTGCCACAAGAGATCTCATGTCGCGCCGGCGTGGCACGCTCCGCTCCCGTGGCCGGGACTCGAGCGAGTACCGCGACTTGAACCGCGCTGTCCGGTCTGCCATCCGCCGTGACACGCGTACTGACATTGAGACCCGAATCAGGGAGCAGGGGCCGCACACGGTCTGGCGGAACATCCGGGGCGTGGTTGCTGGCAAGAGACATGATTGGGAGGTATCGCCGCAACTTCCGCCCCTGCACATTAACTAGTTTTTCGTTTCAGTCGGACCGAGGGTGGCGGCCGAGATCGCTGGTGCGACTGACCGTTCAGGTGGCCTGGCTTGTCGCCTCCCACGCGTGGGCGCCTGTTTGTTCACCGGCTCCCCTACTGACCATGACACCCTGGCAGACATACTGCTGAGTATGAGGAGCTCGCCCGCCTGTGGATCTGATGGTGTGTGTGTACGAGCTCTTAAGGCCAGCTTCCCTGCCGTCGGCTATGCCATCCTTCACATCATCAACACCTGTCTAACCCAATCCGACTACCCCTCGTCCTGGAAACATTCAGCCATTCACCCCATCTTTAAGACCGGCGACCCCACTGATCCTTCCAACTTCCGTCCCATCTCTATCATCCCAGTCATATCCAGGGGCGTAGGGATAATTTCGCCCAGGGGGGGGGGGGCCTCGTAGCCAAGGAGCCTACGAGGGCCCCTCGTAGCCAGAGGGGCCCTCGTAGCCAAGGGGGCCCCACATCATTAAAACAGTACAGTGCGTTGTATGTTGTAAAACAGCGACAAATAAGATTTTGACAACGAAAAACAAGTGTATTTTTTCATTTTTGGGAGTGAAAAACACACAATTTCGCAAATCCGAGATAGTCATTTTAATATTTTGTCATTTCCTTTTTTCAACTTTTGTACTTGCAATTTTCGCCAAAACTCGAATTCCTATGATTTTTCAAGCATGTTATGTTTCAAGCATGTTTTTCCACCGAAAATTACATGACATGACGTATTAAATACGTCATTATCTCCCAAAGTAATCCACCATTGTCATTGAAATGTTGTGATAAGACGTAGAATTGATGCAGCATAAGGTACTGAAGGATTGACGACGATATCTATAATTGTTTTCAAGTTATTGAGAAAATCCGGCAGGGGGGGACAGATTCTGCTACCTCCAGCGGGGCGCGGGTTAATGCAAATATTATCCTTAATCTTCCTCAATTCAGATTCAGGAAACAAGACAGTACGTACATGCCGATTGTTCAAATATACGATGAAGTTTACAAAATATCTACAAAATAACGAAATATCATGCTCCACCTTTATTTACAGAAAGCTTTGGATACAGTTTGCTTGGCAATTCTCTTGAAAAAATACACTGCATTGTGATACGAGGGGTTTCTACAACACGATAGAGTCATATATTAATAAGAGGTATAAAATGGCAATAATAGATGAGGTTGCATCTAAGAAACAAATGATGAAAATTGGCGTCCCACAAAGTTCAATTTTAGGTCCTCTCTTATTTATTCTCTATATTAATGATATCAGCAATACAACAGAAATAGGCACATTTTACTTATTTGCAGATGATATAGGGCAATTTATATTCAAGCTAAAAATGTTGAAGAGCTGCAAATAAAGATGAATTAAATAATTAAACAAATAACGAGTTGTTCCATGTAAATATATTATCAGTAATGCATCGAAGACAAATTACCAAATCTATTCAAGATCAGTGACGTGACAAGATCTTGACATAGTATTAAATGATACACTAATCACGATAAACCTATGCATTAAATACTTAGGAGTTATTGTAGATGAAAATCGTAAATGGAATAGTCATATATATGTAGTGTAATATGTGTGATAAGCCGTAATATATAGGAGTTATCGGAATATCCAAACTTTATTTATCCTCACAGCAACTTCTATTGCAGTACAATGCATTAATTCCGCCCCATCTAAATTATTGTGCAGTGATCTGGATTCTGGGGTAGGAAGTGAGTTGTTGGGGGGGGGGGGCAAATCCAGTGGCGTATTCTCCCCCCCCCCAAAATGTTAAACTGTAGGTATGTACGTCCGACGACCGTGTTTTTTTTGGGGGGGGGGGACAAATCATGGTTTCAGGACCTTTCGGGCGGCCGTAGCCCCTTGCCCCCTGGATCCGCCCCTGATTTCACTTGCTTAATTTTCCGGTTCCTCTTTCACATAAACAGAGGTGAGGTGGTGAACCATGAATATAATAGATATCGAAGAATCAAGACGAAATATCGAGTAGAAATGTCGACGTTCCGCAGCGGGTAATTCAATTTTGTATTGGTTTTCAATCGAAAAAATACCGCTTTGACAACTACAAACATACACCCGCACAGCCGCGCGCTTATGCAAGGACTGGACATTGCACACCAAGGGCGGATCCAGCCGGCCGTTTTTTTTCTTCTTTCTTTCTTTCTTTGGGGGGGGGGGGGGGGGCAACCCGTTTTTAGCGGGCATTACCTACCCCAATTTCGAATTTCTTACCGGAATTGGGCCACTTTATTTTGCAAACACACTATTTCTAATGATGTCTTTATTTGGATATTTTTGTGTGTGTTTCGCTTTTCGACCCTTTCGGATATCGAAAAAGGAAAGATGTCAGCTTACAGTTTGTATTGTTCCGACATTGCCTTGCAATGAGCAAAACTATGTCAATTGTCAGTTGTACCCAGGGGCGTCGCCGATAATTTTTGAGTGGAGGGGTCGGCTGAAATGACGAAAAAATATACCCCATTTTTGTATTGGTGTAGTTTTAAGCCTTTGCAGCATTTTTAATGTGGATTTTCATGTTATAGTAGGTACTTGTTATTTAGCGCCGCGAAATTTTTACGGGTTTGCCTGATAAAACCCAGAAACACACATTCTCTGCCTTGTAGAGAATAAGACGCTAAACATGCTATTCACTCAATTCACCGTTACAACGAACCGAAGACGATGGCCATGGCTCGTTATGACGATGGCCACTGATGTGACGCCGCGAAGCAGCGTGAAAATATTAGTTTTAGGTCGTGGAAAACGAAATTTTAATATTGGAACCAGACCGTGAGTGGAGCCAGGCCTCAGGTAACCCCTATTCCTGGTTACACATCTCGGTATGATGAAAAATATTGAAACTAAAGTAGTTTTTCATATATGTATTCTTCGGATAGTAAATCACGATGACCGGTGGCAGTCAGCGCTCAATAGTGCATATGATAATAATAACTGTATACATACACCGAATGTATGTACCGAACTGTAACAAACAACTATGTATGTACTGAACTGTAACAAACAACTGGTATCAGTGCAAATGGTTTGAAAGCAACAAGAGGCAGAACGACTTTTCCGCACATAAATAGTCCCTGCGGATCTGGAGGAGCCTGGGGTGAGATGGCTTGGGGAAATGGTCCTGGCCTCGTCTTCGGTCCAGCAAGTTGGGCACCGCTGGAACAGCTTTCGGGTGCCGATGTCCGCGTCTTTGCGGTTGCGTCGCCTTTTTTAGGAACTGGGCAGACTAGCTAAAAACGTATCCCACTTTAAAGTTAATATTTGATTAAGGGATTTGGGCCCTGGGGCTAGCAATTAGGTACCGCCAAGGAGAGACTCTGCCAGACACTTAATTAATTCATTTTCCCATTTTCCAAATTTGTATAAGCAATAGCGTATTTTGTGTCATGCCGCGAAGCGGCGCGAAATTTTCAAGTTTTTAATTGTGGATAGCTGGATTCGTACTGCTCCCAAGGCAATTTTTTACAACTGTACGTCCGACCGTTTTTTTTGGGGGGGTGGCAAATCATAGTTTCAGGACCTTTGGGGAGGCATGGCCCTTTTGCCCCCCTAGATCTGCCCCTGTTGCACATTAACATTGGACATACCTATTCATGACTGCCTGTGAGGTCTGAACTCAAAGTCACGCGACGTAAAACAAAACATCGCGGTTTATGTCGGTCTTCTGCTATAGCAACTGCGCTGCCGTAAACAGATTTCACAATGAAGAAGAAAAAATAAGGGAAAGTTTATCAAGGAAGGAAAGGAAATATCAGCCAATAACTTGCAAACGGTAAATCGCACAGACATTCAAATGGTACCCATCGCTTCGGTGCATCATGACGGGTACAGTGGTGAATTATAATCAAAGGGATCGGCCCAGGCGCACAACCAGAAAACACATTTCGGGAAGGGGAGGACACGGCTGTTGGGGTCGTCATCTCCAGTCCAAAAGGGCCTCATTTCCGATCCAAAGGGGTGCCGCCGGCACTCACGACTCGACAGGCGACACCTGCACTCACAGCCACCCCCCCCCCCTGCGAGGCATGCAGGGGCGTCGACTGCTTAGTCACGACTCACAACGCATTATGGCGCCCTCGGAAGGTATCTCGTCGCCCTCGGAAGTATGGGTGGACGGCGCCCCTCCGGCCAGTGACGACGCCCCTCCGGCTAGTGACGGCGCCCCTCCGGCCAGTGAGGCGACCCTCCGGCCAGTGACGGCGACCCTCCAGCGAGTGACGGCGCCCCTCCGGCTAGTGATGGCGCCCCACAAAATGTTAAAAGTACGACTAGCACGTGAGGAAGGAGAGGCCCCCCCCCCCACTGCAAAATGTTCACCAATATTGGTGGCGCCCCTGTCGATTGGGTGGCGCCCCACAAGGCAATGACCTGGTCCTTTGTGAATTTATGCGCACGCCACTGGCCCAAGCTCATGGGCGCCCCTCTTCCAAAATGTGGCGCCCCTTTATTATAGTTGCGATGGCGACAAGATGCTTCCGAGGGCGGCAAGGTGTCTTCCCAGGGCGACATGGTGCCTTCTAAGGGCGGAATAATACGCTCTAAGGGCGGCATGATGCCTTCCAAGGGCGGTATAATGCGTTCCGAGGGCGGCAAGATGTTTTGCGAGGGAGGGTGGAGTTTCCTATTCAAATGGTGGGGCCCCAGCAACTTCCCGCTTTGCCCCACCAACTTTTGTCAGATTTGATCGGTCCCTGGCGTTAAAATGATCATTTTCACTTCAAACATGCAAAACAACCAGGCAATGTGATAGTTTGCCCCACTAACTTTTATCTGAAAAGAATAATCTACATTTCTTTAAAAAAATCCGATTTTTTTTTATAAGGGGCAAAAACTACAAATATTAGGGGTATTTGTGATCCAACACAGCTGTCATGTTTATCAACCCATTGTAACGCAACTAATGGGGATCGATAGAGATTGAATTGGAGATTGATATATGGCGGTGACTTTTGAAAATGCAAAAATCATAGGCGTTTGCAGGTCACTCAATATGGGAGTGAAGTAAATGTGTAATAAAACCACTTTTATGTTGATTTTTGATGACTGAAATGGTGCGTTATTATGACATTAGACAACACAGTTATAAAACATATTGGTGCCATAGGCGGTGCCACGTTAGTGAAAAAAGGAGGCCAAATAGAGCAAATGTTAACCGAAGGCAAGTTGATACCCAGCAATATAAATAAGTTACTGATCGTAGATAATTCCTTTTTGCATGTTGTACTTCATCTTAGGCTTATCCAGGATCCAAACTGGGGAGGCGGAAGACCTTTTCATAAGTATATTCTCCGTTATTATGATACTAACTAGTCTACAGTGACTATTTAACTTACAACTTTAATTCACATTGGTCACCCCCCTGTTTACTCTACCTGGACTCGGCTATTATCTTATAATCGTTCGTAGAGTACCCACTGGTGTGTGTTTCATCCAAAAACTGCAGTATGTTATGTTATTGTAGGTCCATGCATCTTAGTTTCCTTGCAATAATATGATCCCCTTTCTTCCATTCCTGAGTGCGCCTCTGAAAAAAATGACTTCATTCCCTCTCCTAGCCTCACATATGCATATATCATTTTAAAACTAACCGTGTATTGCGCCGTAATCGCTGGCATATCGTAATCACCATGCTAGTCACCCCCTTTTCCTGTGCCTGAACACGCCCCCGCAACTCTATATGTAATAAATTATGGAAATAATGGAAGGAGAAGCTGTCTTTTACTTCTTGATAGCTATAAATGCCCCTTACATCGCTCTCTTGACTGCCCGCCAAGCGTTGCATACTTCTTGGAAACCTCCCCTTTTCAAGTCCCTGAAACCGCCTCTGCCATGCAATTTTTATGATAGTTCAATAACATCAACTTATTTGAACTTGTTTCAGTCACCGTAAAACGATGTAACTCCTTCATGCTTGAGGCAGTTAGGAAGAAGCCGTGAAGATCGCATTTCCGTATTATCGCCAAATGTTGCCGAAGACCCCTCCAAAAACCGGGACCTGGAACCGCCTCTGTTCAGGTTAAGAACTCGAAATTTTTACTCCGTATGTGTAAATCGATTTTGGAAAACTCCCCAAATTTCATGGGCCTGCTCTCAGCCGTTCCGGAGATATCTGCGAAAAACCTGAGAGGGGGGGGGGGCGGAATCTCCCCTGTTACAAATAGAGTTAAGACACTGACGTCCCCAGTTCTTCGTAGGTGGCGGAGTCACTGTCGACAACCGTGAGTCAGTATACATTTGCCACAATGATGTGTGATTGTCTAGTCTACCATCTCTGCAGATGAACTTTAAAAAGGGTTTCCATAATATAAACAGAACAAAAATGTGCGCACCGCTTCTAAATGAGCTTTCTTTGCCACGAAATATGCTATCTATTCATATGAGTTGTTCATGAACAATTCGTGAACAATTCGTGAACGTTCGTGAACGTTCGTGAACTGTTCGTTGTTTGTTTATTTATTTTCAGCTGATGAGTCTTTGTTCATAGAGCACATCTGTTCACGAACTGTTTGTTTGTGTTGTTTATTAGGAAAAATAAGCAAACACCAAACCCTGCAACAAAATGGAGACATGTTTTTTCTTCTAAATATTGTATTTATAGTTTGTATTTGAACAAAATAATGGTCACCAGCACGTCTTTGGTAATAACTTTGCACGCAATTGTGCTAGATAGCTCAATTCAACGACACTATGCTTATCTCGTCCGACCTGATTTCAATGATATATAACATGAGCCTTGTAAGTTGTAGTCGCCTGTGACCTCAAGGTCAAGTGACCACCTGAGGTCACCCGGTGAAGTCCACCTCAGATCGACCAAGATATAACACACTACTTCTCATATTTCGATGAAAATACGTTTTCGGGGGTTACCTGGGTCGTACATTAAACGCTGTAAAATTGTCAGCTTCGTCCGTCGAATGGTTTTCGAGTTATAGGCTCATGCATCTTTCGATGTCGCCCAAATGCTATAATTTTCAGCGGGCGATATCTCCCATATAAATAATTCGAATTATTTCGTCATAATCGCTATTGACCACAAATTAATGTAATGCAATTTATTTGTGAAAAATTTGAATCTAATATTTTGGCAATTTTTGGCATATGGACCTAAAGTTTAGATCACTTGATTTCGTAATGCTCTCAGTTAAAATTCGTGATTTTTTAGGTGGAATAGGAGGGCGCAGGCCCTTCGAATCACGTGACACCTACTACACTCAGTGATCAAGATCACCTGATTAACATAATTCAATATTTCGCCGGTAGAGGCGTCTGTGGATCCTCAAGAAAGAAAATTTTCGCATCCTTATTTGCAGACCGAGAGAATTCTATAGAAGTAGCTGTCTTCTAGAGATTAAAATGTTAAACTTTGTCCAAATATAACGAAAAATTGCAACAAATTATCTATTGTAATAATCAAGCCAGGAGATTTGGGATATCAACCTCAGGTCACGTGGACCTTAAGGTCATGGAGTGACCTGCATGGGTCATGTTATGCATCATTGAATGCAGCTTGACGAGGCAAACATAATGCTGTTCAGGTAAGCTCTCTATGACAATTACGTGCAAAGGTATTACCAAAGACGTGCTGTGGTGACCATGATTATTCCAAATACAAAAATATAAATACAGTATTTTGAGAGAAAAATTATCTCCAATTTTTACCATGAAAGACTTATTATCAAAGTCGATTCTGGTATGGAAAAATTCCGAATTTTAAATGGCCACATTATGAAATAACGTGATCTGACCTGAGATCACATGTTAATTCCAATATTTTGAATTTCAAAAAACGATTATAGTTTATTAATCTAAGGTTTCAGACGATTCTGATGATATACATGTTTGTATGACTCGTATGATTGAGGTGGGCGATATTGTCCGCTGAAAATTAGAGCTTTGCGCGACATCAAAAAGATGCCTGAGGCTATAACACGAAACCCAATCGACAGACGGGGATGAAGTTTCACAGCGTAAATATATGGCCCAGATAACTCATGACACGTAGTTTTATCGAAATATGAGATGTAGGGTGTTATGGGCTTGGTCGAGATCTGTCAGGAATGCCCCAGCTGTTGGGCGGCCGGGAGAGTAAGTACTTACCAGTGGTGCCGGCCGCTGGCAGTTCACATATGACGGCCAGCGTCTTCGGCAGAGCTGCGTCGGTTTTGCAGTACCTCAGCGTCGTGTCGTCTGCGATCGCTGCATGTATGTTGCCCAGACAGAGCACATCGCCCGGCTGAGAAGTGCCGTTGGTGAACCCGGCCAGCCAGTCTGCCGGGGCGTCACCAGGCCAGTCGGCCCACTCCACTGTGAAGCCGTCCTCCTGCACCGTGCCGCTGGTCACCCACGTCATGGTCATCTGCCGACACACACGCCAGCCATCATTCACTGCATTCACTGGACTAATTACATTCACTGCATTCACTCCATTAATGATATTCACAGCATTCACTGCATTCATTACATTCACTGCATTCACTGCATTAATTACATTCACTGCATTCACTGCATTCATTGCATTCACTGCATTCATTGCATTCATTGCATTCACTGCATTCATACATTCACGCCATTCATTGCATTCATTGTATTCCATTGCATTCACTGCATTCATTGCATTCATTGCATTCACTGCATTCACTGCATTCTTTTAATATTTTACCTTGTAGGTAATCGACCAGCAGAACTTGGAAGGACCCTGTCGCGCTCCTGCTTCGTTTCAATCGCCCACGGTCGCCATCCATTGTCCGGCTGAATGTTAGTGCAGGCATCGACGGCATCTTGATATGTCAAAGGATCATCTGGCAGCGGAAAGCGAACGGCGTGTTACATCAGTGGGATTGCGTGTATTGTCTACTATACCGGATGTAGATACTCTAAAACCATTCCTTAGATTTTTTTGATGGGATTTATTACCTTTGTACGGTAGAGGATACCTTTGTACGGTAACCTTTGTACAAGTAAATAATTTATTTCAGCATGTGCGATTCTGGCGTTTTTGAAAAGAAGATCCGGCATTCTCTAACAGGAGAAGCCTCCCATCTGTGTGAAACAGGCTCTCGCGTGCAGAGAGGAGGCCCCTCGGCACAGAAAGGAGGCCACCCTCCGCGGAGGGGAGGCCCTACCACGCAGAGAAGAGGCTCCTCTGTACAGAAGGAGGCCTCTTCCGTGCGGAGGGGAGGCCGTACTGTGGAGAGAGGAGGCCCTTCTGTATATAAAGGAGGCCCCTCGGTACAGAAAAGAGACCTTCCTCTGCGGAGGGGAGGCCCTACCATGCAGAGTGAGAGAGGAGGCCACTCTGTACAGAAAGGAGGCCCCACCCCCTTGCATAAGGATTAAGGAGGCCTACCATGCAGAGAGGAGGCCCCTAGGCCGGCCCTCTTCTATGGAGGGGAAGCCCTTCCGTATAGATAGGAGGCCCCTCTGTACGAAAAGGAGGCCCCTCTGTACAGGAAGAAGGCTCCTCTGTACAGATAGGAGGCAATCCCTTGCGGAGGGAGGCGCTACCGTGCATAGAGGACAGTAAGGGTACAGTACAGTAAGGGGGCCCTCCTTTGTGGC